>JARKHS020017188.1:0-32486 GCA_030143305.2 Amblyomma americanum
AAACAGCTTGTTTCGTTGTATTAAGCACGAATACATGCTTTTCGCGCAGTTATAAGAGAAAAAGTTTTGACGCGTATCACAGGGACACTTGTAAAACCGATGTGTTCAGATCTAGCTCGTTTTGGTCTAAAACAGCTTGTTTCGTTGTATTAAGCACGAATACATGCTTTTCGCGCAGTTATAAGAGAAAAAGTTTTGACGCGTATCACATGGACACTTGTAAAACCGATGTGTTCAGATCTAGCTCGTTTTGGTCTAAAACAGCTTGTTTCGTTGTATTAAGCACGAATACATGCTTTTCGCGCAGTTATAAGAGAAAAAGTTTTGACGCGTATCACAGGACACTTGTAAAACCGATGTGTTCAGATCTAGCTCGTTTCGGTCTAAAACAGCTTGTTTCGTTGTATTAAGCACGAATACATGCTTTTCGCGCAGTTATAAGAGAAAACGTTTTGACGCGTATCACAGGGACACTTGTAAAACCGATGTGTTCAGATCTAGCTCGTTTTGGTCTAAAACAGCTTGTTTCGTTGTATTAAGCACGAATACATGCTTTTCGCGCAGTTATAAGAGAAAAAGTTTTGACGCGTATCACAGGACACTTGTAAAACCGATGTGTTCAGATCTAGCTCGTTTCGGTCTAAAACAGCTTGTTTCGTTGTATTAAGCACGAATACATGCTTTTCGCGCAGTTATAAGAGAAAAAGTTTTGACGCGTATCACAGGACACTTGTAAAACCGATGTGTTCAGATCTAGCTCGTTTTGGTCTAAAACAGCTTGTTTCGTTGTATTAAGCACGAATACATGCTTTTCGCGCAGTTATAAGAGAAAAAGTTTTGACGCGTATCACAGGGACACTTGTAAAACCGATGTGTTCAGATTTAGCTCGTTTTGGTCTAAAACAGCTTGTTTCGTTGTATTAAGCACGAATACATGCTTTTCGCGCAGTTATAAGAGAAAAAGTTTTGACGCGTATCACAGGACACTTGTAAAACCGATGTGTTCAGATCTAGCTCGTTTTGGTCTAAAACAGCTTGTTTCGTTGTATTAAGCACGAATACATGCTTTTCGCGCAGTTATAAGAGAAAAAGTTTGACGCGTATCACATGGACACTTGTAAAACCGATGTGTTCAGATCTAGCTCGTTTCGGTCTAAAACAGCTTGTTTCGTTGTATTAAGCACGAATACATGCTTTTCGCGCAGTTATAAGAGAAAACGTTTTGACGCGTATCACATGGACACTTGTAAAACCGATGTGTTCAGATTTAGCTCGTTTCGGTCTAAAACAGCTTGTTTCGTTGTATTAAGCACGAATACATGCTTTTCGCGCAGTTATAAGAGAAAAAGTTTTGACGCGTATCACATGGACACTTGTAAAACCGATGTGTTCAGATCTAGCTCGTTTTGGTCTAAAACAGCTTGTTTCGTTGTATTAAGCACGAATACATGCTTTTCGCGCAGTTATAAGAGAAAAAGTTTTGACGCGTATCACAGGGACACTTGTAAAACCGATGTGTTCAGATTTAGCTCGTTTCGGTCTAAAACAGCTTGTTTCGTTGTATTAAGCACGAATACATGCTTTTCGCGCAGTTATAAGAGAAAAAGTTTTGACGCGTATCACAGGACACTTGTAAAACCGATGTGTTCAGATTTAGCTCGTTTCGGTCTAAAACAGCTTGTTTCGTTGTATTAAGCACGAATACATGCTTTTCGCGCAGTTATAAGAGAAAACGTTTTGACGCGTATCACAGGGACACTTGTAAAACCGATGTGTTCAGATTTAGCTCGTTTCGGTCTAAAACAGCTTGTTTCGTTGTATTAAGCACGAATACATGCTTTTCGCGCAGTTATAAGAGAAAAAGTTTTGACGCGTATCACAGGGACACTTGTAAAACCGATGTGTTCAGATTTAGCTCGTTTCGGTCTAAAACAGCTTGTTTCGTTGTATTAAGCACGAATACATGCTTTTCGCGCAGTTATAAGAGAAAAAGTTTTGACGCGTATCACATGGACACTTGTAAAACCGATGTGTTCTGATCTAGCTCGTTTTGGTCTAAAACAGCTTGTTTCGTTGTATTAAGCACGAATACATGCTTTTCGCGCAGTTATAGGAGAAAACGTTTTGACGCGTATCACACGAACACTTGTAAAACCGATGTGTTCAGATCTAGCTCGTTTCGGTCTAAAACAGCTCGTTTCGTTGTATTAAGCACGAATACATGCTTTTCGCGCAGTTATAGGAGAAAACGTTTTGACGCGTATCACACGAACACTTGTAAAACCGATGTGTTCAGATCTAGCTCGTTTCGGTCTAAAACAGCTTGTTTCGTTGTATTAAGCACGAATACATGCTTTTCGCGCAGTTATAAGAGAAAAAGTTTTGACGCGTATCACAGGAACACTTGTAAAACCGATGTGTTCAGATTTAGCTCGTTTCGGTCTAAAACAGCTTGTTTCGTTGGATTAAGCACGAATACATGCTTTTCGCGCAGTTATAAGAGAAAACGTTTTGACGCGTATCACATGGACACTTGTAAAACCGATGTGTTCAGATTTAGCTCCTTTTGGTCTAAAACAGCTTGTTTCGTTGTATTAAGCACGAATACATGCTTTTCGCGCAGTTATAAGAGAAAAGTTTTGACGCGTATCACAAGAACACTTGTAAAACCGATGTGTTCAGATTTAGCTCGTTTTGGTCTAAAACAGCTTGTTTCGTTGTATTAAGCACGAATACATGCTTTTAGCGCAGTTATGGGAGAAAACGTTTTGACGCGTATCACATGGACAGTTGAAAAAGCGATGTGTTCAGATTTAGCTCTTTACGGTATAAAACAGCTTGTTTCATTGTATTAAGGACGAATACATGCTTTTCGCGCAGTTATGGGAGAAAACGTTTTGACGCGTATCACACGGACACTTCAAAAACCGGTGTTCAGATCTAGCTCGTTTTAGTCTAAAAAAACTAGTTTCGTTGTATTAAGCACGAATACATGCTTTTAGCGCAGTTATAAGAGAAAACGTTGTGACGCGTATGTCAGGAACACTTCTAAAACCGATGTGTTCAGATCTAGCTTGTTTCGATCTAAAACAGCTTGTTTCGTTGTATTAAGCACGAATACATGCTTTTCGAGCAGTTATAGGAGAAAACGTTTTGACGCGTATCACACGGACACTTCTAAAACCGATGTGTTCAGATCTAGCTCGTTTCGGCCTAAAACAGCTTGTTTCGTTGTATTAAGCACGAATACATGCTTTTCGCGCAGTTATAAAAGAAAACGTTTTGACGCGTATCACAGGAACACTTGTAAAACCGATGTGTTAAGATCTAGCTCGTTTTAGTCTAAAACAGCTCGTTTCGTTGTATTAAAAGCACGAATACATGCTTTTAGCGCAGTTATAAAAGAAAACGTTTTGACGCGTATCACAGGAACACTTGTAAAACCGATGTGTTCAGATTTAGCTCTTTTCGGTTTAAACAGGTTGTTTCGTTGTATTAAGCACGAATACATGCTTTTCGCGCAGTTATGGGAGAAAACGTTCTGACGCCTATCACATGGACACTTGTAAAAGCGATGTGTTGAGATTTAGCTCCTTTTAGTCTAAAACAGCTCGTTTCGTGTTATTAAGCGCGAATACATGCTTTTCGCGCAGTTATAAGAGAAAGTTTTGACGCGTATCACAGGAAAACTTGTAAAATCGACGTGTTCAGATTTAGCTCTTTTCGGTCTAAAACAGCTTGTTTCGTTGTATTAAGCAAGAATACATGCTTTTCGCGCAGTTATAAGAGAAAAAGTTTTGACGCGTGTCACAGAGACACTTGTAAAACCAATGTGTTCAGATCTAGCTCGTTTTGGTCTAAAACAGCTTGTTTCGTTGTATTAAGCACGAATACATGCTTTTCGCGCAGTTATAAGAGAAAAAGTTTTGACGCGTATCACATGGACACTTGTAAACCCGATGTGTTCAGATTTAGGTCGTGTCGGTCTAAAACAGCTTCTTTCGTTGGATTAAGCACGAATACATGCTTTTCGCGCAGTTATAAGAGAAAAAGTTTTGACGCGTATCACATGGACACTTGTAAAACAGATGTGTTCAGAGCTAGCTCGTTTTGGTCTAAAACAGCTTGTTTCGTTTTATTAAGCACGAATACATGCTTTTCGCGCAGTTATAAGAGAAAAAGTTTTGACGCGTATCACATGGGCACTTCTAAAGCCGATGTGTTCAGATCTAGCTCATGTTGGTCTAAAACAGCTTGTTTCGTTGTATTAAGCACAAATACATGCTTTTCGCGCAGTTATAAGAGAAAAAGTTTTCACGCGTGTCACAGGGACACTTGTAAAACCGATGTGTTCAGATTTAGCTCGTTTCGGTCTAAAACAGCTTGTTTCGTTGTACGAATACATGCTTTTCGCGCAGTTATAAGAGAAAAAGTTTTGACGCGTATCACGTGGACACTTGAAAATCCGATGTGTTCTGATCTAGATCGTTTGGACTAAAAGAGCTTGTTTCGTTGTATTAAGCACGAATACATGCTTTTCGCGCAGTTATGAAAGTTTTGACGCGTATCACATGGACACTTGTAAACCCGATGTGTTCAGAATTTGCTCGTTTCGGTCTAAAACAGCTTGTTTCGTTGTATTAGGCACGAATACATGCTTTTCGCGCAGTTAAAAGAGAAAACGTTTTGACGCGTATCACGTGGATACTTGTAAAACCGATGTGTTCAGATATAGCTCGTTTTGGTCTAAAACAGCTTGTTTCGTTGTTTTAAGCAAGAATATATGCTTTTCGCGCAGTTATAAGAGAAAAAGTTGACGCGTATCACGTGGATACTTGTAAAACCGATGTGTTCAGATTTAGCTCGTTTCGGTCAAAAACAGCTTCTTTCGTTGTATTAAGCACGAATACGTGCTTTTCGCGCAGTTATAAGAGAAAACGTTTTGACGCGTATCAGAGGAACACTTGTAAAACCGATGTGTTGTGATTTAGCTCGCTTCGGTCTAAAACAGCTTGTTTCGTTGTATTAAGCAAGAATACATGCTTTTCGCGCAGTTATAAGAGAAAAAGTTTTGATGCGTGTCACAGGGACACTTGTAAAACCGATGTGTTCAGTTCTAGCTCGTTTTGGCCTAAAACAGCTTGCTTCGTTGTATTAAGCACGAATACATGCTTTTCGCGCAGTTATAAGAGAAAAAGTTTTGACGCGTGTCACAGAGACACTTGTAAAACCGATGTGTTCAAATTTAGCTCGTTTCGGTCTAAAACAGCTTGTTTTGTTGTATTAAGCAAGAATACATGCTTTTCGCGCAGTTATAAGAGAAAAAGTTTTGACGCGTGTCACAGGGACACTTGTAAAACCGATGTGTTCAGATTTAGCTCGTTTCGGTCAAAAACAGCTTCTTTCGTTGTATTAAGCAAGAATACGTGCTTTTCGCGCTGTTATAAGAGAAAACGTTTTGACGCGTATCAGAGGAACACTTGTAAAACCGATGTGTTGTGAATTAGCTCGCTTCGGTCTAAAACAGCTTGTTTCGTTGTATTAAGCAAGAATACATGCTTTTCGCGCAGTTATAAGAGAAAAAGTTTTGATGCGTTTCACAGGGACACTTGTAAAACCGATGTGTTCAGTTCTAGCTCGTTTTGGCCTAAAACAGCTTGCTTCGTTGTATTAAGCACGAATACATGCTTTTCGCGCAGTTATAAGAGAAAAAGTTTTGACGCGTGTCACAGAGACACTTGTAAAACCGATGTGTTCAAATTTACCTCGTTTCGGTCTAAAACAGCTTGTTTTGTTGTATTAAGCACGAATATATCCTTTTCGCGCTGTTATAAGAGAAAAAGTGTTGACGCGTGTCACAGGGACACTTGTAAAACCGATGTGTTCAGATTTAGCTCGTTTTGGTCTCAAACGGCTTGTTTCGTTGTATTAAGCACGAATACAAGCTTTTCGCCCAGTTATAAAAGAAAAGGTTTTGACGCCTATCAGGGAACACTTGTAAAACCGATGCGTTGTGATATAGCTCGTTTCGGTCTAAAACAGCTTGTTTCGTTGTATTAAGCAAGAATACATGCTTTTCGCGCAGTTATAAGAGAAAAAGTTTTGACGCGTATCACAGGGACACTTGTAAAACCGATGTGTTCAGATTTAGCTCGTTTCGGTCTAAAACAGCTTGTTTCGTTGGATTAAGCACGAATACATGCTTTTCGCGCAGTTATAAGAGAAAAAGTTTTGACGCGTGTCACAGGGACACTTGTAAAACCGATGTTTTCAGATTTAGCTCGTTTCGGTCTAAAACAGCTTGTTTCGTTGTATTAAGCACGAATACATGCTTTTCGCGCAGTTATAAGAGAAAAAGTTTTGACGCGTGTCACAGGGACACTTGTAAAACCGATGTGTTCAGATTTAGCTCGTTTCGGTCTAAACAGCTTGTTTCGTTGTATTAAGCACGAATACATGCTTTTCGCGCAGTTATAAGAAAAAAAGTTTTGACGCGTATCAGAGGACACTTGTAAAACCGATGTGTTCTGATTTAGCTCGTTTCGGTCTAAAACAGCTTGTTTCGTTGTATTAAGCACGAATACATGCTTTTCGCGCAGTTATAAGAGAAAAAGTTTTGACGCGTATCACAGGAACACTTGTAAAACCGATGTGTTCAGATTTAGCTCGTTTCGGTCTAAAACAGCTTGTTTCGTTGTATTAAGCACGAATACATGCTTTTCGCGCAGTTATAAGAGAAAAAGTTTTGACGCGTATCACAGGACACTTGTAAAACCGATGTGTTTCAGATTTAGCTCGTTTCGGTCTAAAACAGCTTGTTTCGTTGTATTAAGCACGAATACATGCTTTTCGCGCAGTTATAAGAGAAAAAGTTTTGACGCGTATCACATGGACACTTGTAAAACCGATGTGTTCAGATTTAGCTCGTTTTGGTCTAAAACAGCTTGTTTCGTTGGATTAAGCACGAATACATGCTTTTCGCGCAGTTATAAGAGAAAAAGTTTTGACGCGTGTCACAGGGACACTTGTAAAACCGATGTGTTCAGATTTAGCTCGTTTCGGTCTAAACCAGCTTGTTTCGTTGTATTAAGCACGAATACATGCTTTTCGCGCAGTTATAAGAGAAAAAGTTTTGACGCGTATCACAGGGACACTTGTAAAACCGATGTGTTCAGATTTAGCTCGTTTCGGTCTAAAACAGCTTGTTTCGTTGTATTAAGCACGAATACATGCTTTTCGCGCAGTTATAAGAGAAAAAGTTTTGACGCGTATCACATGGACACTTGTAAAACCGATGTGTTCAGATTCTAGCTCGTTTTGGTCTAAAACAGCTTGTTTCGTTGTATTAAGCACGAATACATGCTTTTCGCGCAGTTATAAGAGAAAAAGTTTTGACGCGTGTCACAGGGACACTTGTAAAACCGATGTTTTCAGATTTAGCTCGTTTCGGTCTAAAACAGCTTGTTTTGTTGTATTAAGCACGAATATATCCTTTTCGCGCGGTTATAAGAAAAAAAGTGTTGACGCGTGTCACAGGGACACTTGTAAAACCGATGTGTTCAGATCTAGCTTGTTTTGGTCTCAAACGGCTTGTTTCGTTGTATTAAGGACGAATACAAGCTTTTCGCCCAGTTATAAAAGAAGACGTTTTGACGCGTATCAGAGGAACACTTGTAAAACCGATGCGTTGTGATATAGCTCGTTTCGGTCTAAAACAGCTTGTTTCGTTGTATTAAGCAAGAATACATGCTTTTCGCGCAGTTATAAGAGAAAACGTTTTGACGCGTATCAGAGGAACACTTGTAAAACCGATGCGTTGTGATATAGCTCGTTTCGGTCTAAAACAGCTTGTTTCGTTGTATTAAGCAAGAATACGTGCTTTTCGCGCTGTTATAAGAGAAAACGTTTTGACGCGTGTCACAGGGACACTTGTAAAACCGATGTTTTCAGATTTAGCTCGTTTCGGTCTAAACCAGCTTGTTTCGTTGTATTAAGCACGAATACATGCTTTTCGCACAGTTATAAGAGAAAAAGTTTTGACGCGTATCACATAGACACTTGTAAAACCGATGTGTTCAGATTTACCTCGTTTCGGTCTAAAACAGCTTGTTTCTTTGGATTAAGCACGAATAGATGCTTTTCGCGCAGTTATAAGAGAAAAAAGTTTTGACGCGTATCACATGGACACTTGTGAAACCGATGTGTTCAGAGCTAGCTCGTTTTGGTCTAAAACAGCTTGTTTCGTTGTATTAAGCACGAATACATGCTTTTCGCGCAGTTATGGGAGAAAACGTTTTGACGCGTATCACACGAACACTTGTAAAACCGATGTGTTCAGATCTAGCTCGTTTTAGTCTAAAACAGCTCGTTTCGTTGTATTAAGCACGAATACATGCTTTTCGCGCAGTTATGGGAGAGAACGTTTTGACGCGTATCACACGAACACTTGTAAAACCATGTGTTAAGATCTAGCTCGTTTTAGTCTAAAACAGCTTGTTTCGTTGTATTAAGCACGAATACATGCTTTTCGCGCAGTTATAAGAGAAAAAGTTTTGACGCGTATCAGAGGAACACTCGTAAAACCAATGTGTTGTGATTTAGCTCGTTTCGGTCTAAAACAGCTTGTTTCGTTGGATTAATCACGAATACATGCTTTTCGCGCAGTTATGGGAGAAAACGTTTTGACGCCTATCACATGGACACTTGTAAAAGCGATGTGTTCAGATTTAGCTCCTTTTAGTCTAAAACAGCTCGTTTCGTTGTATTAAGCGCGAATACATGCTTTTCGCGCAGTTATAAGAGAAAGTTTTGACGCGTATCACAAGAAAACTTGTAAATCGACGTGTTCAGATTTAGCTGTTTTTGGTCTAAAACAGCTTGTTTCGTTGTATTAAGCACGAATACATGCTTTTAGCGCAGTTATGGGAGAAAACGTTTTGACGCGTATCACATGGACAGTTGAAAAAGCGATGTGTTCAGATTTAGCTCTTTACGGTATAAAACAGCTTGTTTCATTGTATTAAGGACGAATACATGCTTTTCGCGCAGTTATGGGAGAAAACGTTTTGACGCGTATCACACGGACACTTCAAAAACCGGTGTTCAGATCTAGCTCGTTTTAGTCTAAAAAAACTAGTTTCGTTGTATTAAGCACGAATACATGCTTTTAGCGCAGTTATAAGAGAAAACGTTGTGACGCGTATGTCAGGAACACTTCTAAAACCGATGTGTTCAGATCTAGCTTGTTTCGATCTAAAACAGCTTGTTTCGTTGTATTAAGCACGAATACATGCTTTTCGAGCAGTTATAGGAGAAAACGTTTTGACGCGTATCACACGGACACTTCTAAAACCGATGTGTTCAGATCTAGCTCGTTTCGGCCTAAAACAGCTTGTTTCGTTGTATTAAGCACGAATACATGCTTTTCGCGCAGTTATAAAAGAAAACGTTTTGACGCGTATCACAGGAACACTTGTAAAACCGATGTGTTAAGATCTAGCTCGTTTTAGTCTAAAACAGCTCGTTTCGTTGTATTAAAAGCACGAATACATGCTTTTAGCGCAGTTATAAAAGAAAACGTTTTGACGCGTATCACAGGAACACTTGTAAAACCGATGTGTTCAGATTTAGCTCTTTTCGGTTTAAACAGGTTGTTTCGTTGTATTAAGCACGAATACATGCTTTTCGCGCAGTTATGGGAGAAAACGTTTTGACGCGTATCACATGGACAGTTGTAAAAGCGATGTGTTCAGATCTAGCTCGTTTTAGTCTAAAACAGCTCGTTTCGTTGTTTTAAGCACGAATACACGCTTTTCGCGCAGTTATAAGAGAAAACGTTTTGACGCGTATCACAGGGACACTTGTAAAACCGATGATTTCAGATATAGCTCGTTTTGGTCTAAAACAGCTTGTTTCGTTGTATTAAGCAAGAATACATGCTTTTCGCGCAGTTATAAGAGAAAAAGTTTTGACGCGTGTCACAGAGACACTTGTAAAACCGATGTGTTCAGATCTAGCTCGTTTTGGTCTAAAACAGCTTGTTTCGTTGTATTAAGCACGAATACATGCTTTTCGCGCAGTTATAAGAGAAAAAGTTTTGACGCGTATCACATGGACACTTGTAAACCCGATGTGTTCAGATTTAGGTCGTGTCGGTCTAAAACAGCTTCTTTCGTTGGATTAAGCACGAATACATGCTTTTCGCGCAGTTATAAGAGAAAAAGTTTTGACGCGTATCACATGGACACTTGTAAAACAGATGTGTTCAGAGCTAGCTCGTTTTGGTCTAAAACAGCTTGTTTCGTTGTATTAAGCACGAATACATGCTTTTCGCGCAGTTATAAGAGAAAAAGTTTTGACGCGTATCACATGGGCACTTCTAAAGCCGATGTGTTCAGATCTAGCTCATGTTGGTCTAAAACAGCTTGTTTCGTTGTATTAAGCACAAATACATGCTTTTCGCGCAGTTATAAGAGAAAAAGTTTTGACGCGTGTCACAGGGACACTTGTAAAACCGATGTGTTCTGTTCTAGCTCGTTTTGGTCTAAAATAGCTTGTTTCGTTGTATTAGGCACGAATCCATGCTTTTCGCGCAGTTATAAGAGAAAAAGTTTTGACGCGTGTCACAGAGACACTTGTAAAACCGATGTTTTCAAATTTAGCTCGTTTCGGTCTAAAACAGCTTGTTTTGTTGTATTAAGCACGAATATATCCTTTTCGCGCGGTTATAAGAAAAAAGTGTTGACGCGTGTCACAGGGACACTTGTAAAACCGATGTGTTCAGATCTAGCTTGTTTTGGTCTCAAACGGCTTGTTTCGTTGTATTAAGGACGAATACAAGCTTTTCGCCCAGTTATAAAAGAAGACGTTTTGACGCGTATCAGAGGAACACTTGTAAAACCGATGCGTTGTGATATAGCTCGTTTCGGTCTAAAACAGCTTGTTTCGTTGTATTAAGCAAGAATACATGCTTTTCGCGCAGTTATAAGAGAAAAAGTTTTGACGCGTATCACATGGACACTTGTGAAACCGATGTGTTCAGATCTAGCTCGTTTTGGTCTAAAACAGCTTGTTTCGTTGTATTAAGCACGAATACATGCTTTTCGCGCAGTTATAAGAGAAAACGTTTTGACGCGTATCACAGGGACACTTGTAAAACCGATGTGTTCAGATTTAGCTCGTTTTGGTCTAAAACAGCTTGTTTCGTTGTATTAAGCACGAATACATGCTTTTCGCGCAGTTATAAGAGAAAAAGTTTTGACGCGTGTCACATGGACACTTGTAAAACCGATGTGTTCAGATTTAGCTCGTTTCGGTCTAAAACAGCTTGTTTCGTTGTATTAAGCACGAATACATGCTTTTCGCGCAGTTATAAGAGAAAAAGTTTTGACGCGTATCACAGGGACACTTGTAAAACCGATGTGTTCAGATCTAGCTCGTTTTGGTCTAAAACAGCTTGTTTCGTTGTATTAAGCACGAATACATGCTTTTCGCGCAGTTATAAGAGAAAAAGTTTTGACGCGTATCACAGGACACTTGTAAAACCGATGTGTTCAGATTTAGCTCGTTTCGGTCTAAAACAGCTTGTTTCGTTGTATTAAGCACGAATACATGCTTTTCGCGCAGTTATAAGAGAAAACGTTTTGACGCGTATCACAGGGACACTTGTAAAACCGATGTGTTCAGATTTAGCTCGTTTCGGTCTAAAACAGCTTGTTTCGTTGTATTAAGCACGAATACATGCTTTTCGCGCAGTTATAAGAGAAAAAGTTTTGACGCGTATCACAGGACACTTGTAAAACCGATGTGTTCAGATTTAGCTCGTTTCGGTCTAAAACAGCTTGTTTCGTTGTATTAAGCACGAATACATGCTTTTCGCGCAGTTATAAGAGAAAAAGTTTTGACGCGTGTCACAGGGACACTTGTAAAACCGATGTGTTCAGATTTAGCTCGTTTCGGTCTAAAACAGCTTGTTTCGTTGTATTAAGCACGAATACATGCTTTTCGCGCAGTTATAAGAGAAAAAGTTTTGACGCGTATCACATGGACACTTGTAAAACCGATGTGTTCAGATTTAGCTCGTTTCGGTCTAAAACAGCTTGTTTCGTTGTATTAAGCACGAATACATGCTTTTCGCGCAGTTATAAGAGAAAAAGTTTTGACGCGTATCACATGGACACTTGTAAAACCGATGTGTTCTGATCTAGCTCGTTTTGGTCTAAAACAGCTTGTTTCGTTGTATTAAGCACGAATACATGCTTTTCGCGCAGTTATAAGAGAAAAAGTTTTGACGCGTGTCACAGAGACACTTGTAAAACCGATGTGTTCAGATTTAGCTCGTTTCGGTCTAAAACAGCTTGTTTCGTTGTATTAAGCACGAATACATGCTTTTCGCGCAGTTATAAGAAAAAAAGTTTTGACGCGTGTCACAGGGACACTTGTAAAACCGATGTGTTCAGATCTAGCTCGTTTTGGTCTAAAACAGCTTGTTTCGTTGTATTAAGCACGAATACATGCTTTTCGCGCAGTTATAAGAGAAAAAGTTTTGACGCGTATCACAGGACACTTGTAAAACCGATGTGTTCAGATTTAGCTCGTTTCGGTCTAAAACAGCTTGTTTCGTTGTATTAAGCACGAATACATGCTTTTCGCGCAGTTATAAGAGAAAAAGTTTTGACGCGTATCACAGGACACTTGTAAAACCGATGTGTTCAGATTTAGCTCGTTTCGGTCTAAAACAGCTTGTTTCGTTGTATTAAGCACGAATACATGCTTTTCGCGCAGTTATAAGAGAAAAAGTTTTGACGCGTATCACAGGGACACTTGTAAAACCGATGTGTTCAGATTTAGCTCGTTTCGGTCTAAAACAGCTTGTTTCGTTGTATTAAGCACGAATACATGCTTTTCGCGCAGTTATAAGAGAAAAAGTTTTGACGCGTATCACATGGACACTTGTAAAACCGATGTGTTCAGATTTAGCTCGTTTCGGTCTAAAACAGCTTGTTTCGTTGTATTAAGCACGAATACATGCTTTTCGCGCAGTTATAAGAGAAAAAGTTTTGACGCGTATCACATGGACACTTGTAAAACCGATGTGTTCAGATCTAGCTCGTTTTGGTCTAAAACAGCTTGTTTCGTTGTATTAAGCACGAATACATGCTTTTCGCGCAGTTATAAGAGAAAAAGTTTTGACGCGTATCACAGGACACTTGTAAAACCGATGTGTTCAGATTTAGCTCGTTTCGGTCTAAAACAGCTTGTTTCGTTGTATTAAGCACGAATACATGCTTTTCGCGCAGTTATAAGAGAAAACGTTTTGACGCGTATCACAGGGACACTTGTAAAACCGATGTGTTCAGATCTAGCTCGTTTTGGTCTAAAACAGCTTGTTTCGTTGTATTAAGCACGAATACATGCTTTTCGCGCAGTTATAAGAGAAAAAGTTTTGACGCGTATCACAGGGACACTTGTAAAACCGATGTGTTCAGATTTAGCTCGTTTCGGTCTAAAACAGCTTGTTTCGTTGTATTAAGCAAGAATACATGCTTTTCGCGCAGTTATAAGAGAAAACGTTTTGACGCGTATCAGAGGAACACTTGTAAAACCGATGCGTTGTGATATAGCTCGTTTCGGTCTAAAACAGCTTGTTTCGTTGTATTAAGCAAGAATACATGCTTTTCGCGCAGTTATAAGAGAAAACGTTTTGACGCGTGTCACAGGGACACTTGTAAAACCGATGTTTTCAGATTTAGCTCGTTTCGGTCTAAACCAGCTTGTTTCGTTGTATTAAGCACGAATACATGCTTTTCGCACAGTTATAAGAGAAAAAGTTTTGACGCGTATCACAGAGACACTTGTAAAACCGATGTGTTCAGATTTACCTCGTTTCGGTCTAAAACAGCTTGTTTCTTTGGATTAAGCACGAATAGATGCTTTTCGCGCAGTTATAAGAGAAAAAAGTTTTGACGCGTATCACATGGACACTTGTGAAACCGATGTGTTCAGAGCTAGCTCGTTTTGGTCTAAAACAGCTTGTTTCGTTGTATTAAGCACGAATACATGCTTTTCGCGCAGTTATGGGAGAAAACGTTTTGACGCGTATCACACGAACACTTGTAAAACCGATGTGTTCAGATCTAGCTCGTTTTAGTCTAAAACAGCTCGTTTCGTTGTATTAAGCACGAATACATGCTTTTCGCGCAGTTATGGGAGAGAACGTTTTGACGCGTATCACACGAACACTTGTAAAACCATGTGTTAAGATCTAGCTCGTTTTAGTCTAAAACAGCTTGTTTCGTTGTATTTAGCACGAATACATGCTTTTCGCGCAGTTATAAGAGAAAAAGTTTTGACGCGTATCAGAGGAACACTCGTAAAACCAATGTGTTGTGATTTAGCTCGTTTCGGTCTAAAACAGCTTGTTTCGTTGGATTAATCACGAATACATGCTTTTCGCGCAGTTATGGGAGAAAACGTTTTGACGCCTATCACATGGACACTTGTAAAAGCGATGTGTTCAGATTTAGCTCCTTTTAGTCTAAAACAGCTCGTTTCGTTGTATTAAGCGCGAATACATGCTTTTCGCGCAGTTATAAGAGAAAGTTTTGACGCGTATCACAAGAAAACTTGTAAATCGACGTGTTCAGATTTAGCTGTTTTTGGTCTAAAACAGCTTGTTTCGTTGTATTAAGCACGAATACATGCTTTTAGCGCAGTTATGGGAGAAAACGTTTTGACGCGTATCACATGGACAGTTGAAAAAGCGATGTGTTCAGATTTAGCTCTTTACGGTATAAAACAGCTTGTTTCATTGTATTAAGGACGAATACATGCTTTTCGCGCAGTTATGGGAGAAAACGTTTTGACGCGTATCACACGGACACTTCAAAAACCGGTGTTCAGATCTAGCTCGTTTTAGTCTAAAAAAACTAGTTTCGTTGTATTAAGCACGAATACATGCTTTTAGCGCAGTTATAAGAGAAAACGTTGTGACGCGTATGTCAGGAACACTTCTAAAACCGATGTGTTCAGATCTAGCTTGTTTCGATCTAAAACAGCTTGTTTCGTTGTATTAAGCACGAATACATGCTTTTCGAGCAGTTATAGGAGAAAACGTTTTGACGCGTATCACACGGACACTTCTAAAACCGATGTGTTCAGATCTAGCTCGTTTCGGCCTAAAACAGCTTGTTTCGTTGTATTAAGCACGAATACATGCTTTTCGCGCAGTTATAAAAGAAAACGTTTTGACGCGTATCACAGGAACACTTGTAAAACCGATGTGTTAAGATCTAGCTCGTTTTAGTCTAAAACAGCTCGTTTCGTTGTATTAAAAGCACGAATACATGCTTTTAGCGCAGTTATAAAAGAAAACGTTTTGACGCGTATCACAGGAACACTTGTAAAACCGATATGTTCAGATTTAGCTCTTTCGGTTTAAACAGGTTGTTTCGTTGTATTAAGCACGAATACATGCTTTTCGCGCAGTTATGGGAGAAAACGTTTTGACGCGTATCACATGGACAGTTGTAAAAGCGATGTGTTCAGATCTAGCTCGTTTTAGTCTAAAACAGCTCGTTTCGTTGTTTTAAGCACGAATACACGCTTTTCGCGCAGTTATAAGAGAAAACGTTTTGACGCGTATCACAGGGACACTTGTAAAACCGATGATTTCAGATATAGCTCGTTTTGGTCTAAAACAGCTTGTTTCGTTGTATTAAGCAAGAATACATGCTTTTCGCGCAGTTATAAGAGAAAAAGTTTTGACGCGTGTCACAGAGACACTTGTAAAACCGATGTGTTCAGATCTAGCTCGTTTTGGTCTAAAACAGCTTGTTTCGTTGTATTAAGCACGAATACATGCTTTTCGCGCAGTTATAAGAGAAAAAGTTTTGACGCGAATCACATGGACACTTGTAAACCCGATGTGTTCAGATTTAGGTCGTGTCGGTCTAAAACAGCTTCTTTCGTTGGATTAAGCACGAATACATGCTTTTCGCGCAGTTATAAGAGAAAAAGTTTTGACGCGTATCACATGGACACTTGTAAAACAGATGTGTTCAGAGCTAGCTCGTTTTGGTCTAAAACAGCTTGTTTCGATTTATTAAGCACGAATACATGCTTTTCGCGCAGTTATAAGAGAAAAAAATGTTTTGACGCGTATCACATGGGCACTTCTAAAGCCGATGTGTTCAGATCTAGCTCATGTTGGTCTAAAACAGCTTGTTTCGTTGTATTAAGCACAAATACATGCTTTTCGCGCAGTTATAAGAGAAAAAGTTTTGACGCGTGTCACAGGGACACTTGTAAAACCGATGTGTTCTGTTCTAGCTCGTTTTGGTCTAAAATAGCTTGTTTCGTTGTATTAAGCACGAATCCATGCTTTTCGCGCAGTTATAAGAGAAAAAGTTTTGACGCGTGTCACAGAGACACTTGTAAAACCGATGTTTTCAAATTTAGCTCGTTTCGGTCTAAAACAGCTTGTTTTGTTGTATTAAGCACGAATATATCCTTTTCGCGCGGTTATAAGAAAAAAGTGTTGACGCGTGTCACAGGGACACTTGTAAAACCGATTTGTTCAGATCTAGCTTGTTTTGGTCTCAAACGGCTTGTTTCGTTGTATTAAGGACGAATACAAGCTTTTCGCCCAGTTATAAAAGAAGGCGTTTTGACGCGTATCAGAGGAACACTTGTAAAACCGATGCGTTGTGATATAGCTCGTTTCGGTCTAAAACAGCTTGTTTCGTTGTATTAAGCAAGAATACATGCTTTTCGCGCAGTTATAAGAGAAAAAGTTTTGACGCGTATCACATGGACACTTGTGAAACCGATGTGTTCAGAGCTAGCTCGTTTTGGTCTAAAACAGCTTGTTTCGTTGTATTAAGCACGAATACATGCTTTTCGCGCAGTGATAAGAGAAAAAGTTTTGACGCGTATCACAGGGACACTTCTAAAACCGATGTGTTCAGATCTAGCTCGTTTTGGTCTAAAACAGCTTGTTTCGTTGTATTAAGCACGAATACATGCTTTTCGCGCAGTTATAAGAGAAAAAGCTCTGACGCGTATCACAGTGGACACTTGTAAAACCGATGTGTTCTGATCTAGCTCGTTTTGGTCTGAAACAGCCTGTTTCGTTGTATTAAGCACGAATACATGCTTTTCGCGCAGTTATAAGAAAAAGTTTTGACGCGTATCACATGGACACTTGTAAACCCGATGTGTTCAGATTTTCTCGTTTCGGTCTAAAACAGCTTGTTTCGTTGTATTAAGCACGACTACATGCTTTTCGCGCAGTTAAAAGAGAAAACGTTTTGACGCGTATCACGTGGATACTTGTAAAACCGATGTGTTCAGATATAGCCCGTTTTGGTCTAAAACAGCTTGTTTCGTTGTTTTAAGCAAGAATATATGCTTTTCGCGCAGTTATAGAAGAAAAAGTTTTGACGCGTATTAGAGGGACACTTGTAAAAGCGATGTGTTCAGATTTAGCTCATTCGGTCTAAAACAGCTTGTTTCGTTGTATTAAGCAAGAATACATGCTTTTCGCGCAGTTATAAGAGAAAACGTTTTGACGCGTATCAGAGGAACACTTGTAAAACCGATGCGTTGTGATATAGCTCGTTTCGGTCTAAAACAGCTTGTTTCGTTGTATTAAGCAAGAATACGTGCTTTTCGCGCTGTTATAAGAGAAAACGTTTTGACGCGTGTCACAGGGACACTTGTAAAACCGATGTTTTCAGATTTAGCTCGTTTCGGTCTAAACCAGCTTGTTTCGTTGTATTAAGCACGAATACATGCTTTTCGCACAGTTATAAGAGAAAAAGTTTTGACGCGTATCACATAGACACTTGTAAAACCGATGTGTTCAGATTTACCTCGTTTCGGTCTAAAACAGCTTGTTTCTTTGGATTAAGCACGAATAGATGCTTTTCGCGCAGTTATAAGAGAAAAAAGTTTTGACGCGTATCACATGGACACTTGTGAAACCGATGTGTTCTGAGCTAGCTCGTTTTGGTCTAAAACAGCTTGTTTCGTTGTATTAAGCACGAATACATGCTTTTCGCGCAGTTATGGGCGAAAACGTTTTGACGCGTATCACACGAACACTTGTAAAACCGATGTGTTCAGATCTAGCTCGTTTTAGTCTAAAACAGCTCGTTTCGTTGTATTAAGCACGAATACATGCTTTTCGCGCAGTTATGGGAGAGAACGTTTTGACGCGTATCACACGAACACTTGTAAAACCATGTGTTAAGATCTAGCTCGTTTTAGTCTAAAACAGCTTGTTTCGTTGTATTAAGCACGAATACATGCTTTTAGCGCAGTTATAAAAGAAAAAGTTTTGACGCGTATCAGAGGAACACTCGTAAAACCAATGTGTTGTGATTTAGCTCGTTTCGGTCTAAAACAGCTTGTTTCGTTGGATTAATCACGAATACATGCTTTTCGCGCAGTTATGGGAGAAAACGTTTTGACGCCTATCACATGGACACTTGTAAAAGCGATGTGTTCAGATTTAGCTCCTTTTAGTCTAAAACAGCTCGTTTCGTTGTATTAAGCGCGAATACATGCTTTTCGCGCAGTTATAAGAGAAAGTTTTGACGCGTATCACAAGAAAACTTGTAAATCGACGTGTTCAGATTTAGCTGTTTTTGGTCTAAAACAGCTTGTTTCGTTGTATTAAGCACGAATACATGCTTTTAGCGCAGTTATGGGAGAAAACGTTTTGACGCGTATCACATGGACAGTTGAAAAAGCGATGTGTTCAGATTTAGCTCTTTACGGTATAAAACAGCTTGTTTCATTGTATTAAGGACGAATACATGCTTTTCGCGCAGTTATGGGAGAAAACGTTTTGACGCGTATCACACGGACACTTCAAAAACCGGTGTTCAGATCTAGCTCGTTTTAGTCTAAAAAAACTAGTTTCGTTGTATTAAGCACGAATACATGCTTTTAGCGCAGTTATAAGAGAAAACGTTGTGACGCGTATGTCAGGAACACTTCTAAAACCGATGTGTTCAGATCTAGCTTGTTTCGATCTAAAACAGCTTGTTTCGTTGTATTAAGCACGAATACATGCTTTTCGAGCAGTTATAGGAGAAAACGTTTTGACGCGTATCACACGGGCACTTCTAAAACCGATGTGTTCAGATCTAGCTCGTTTCGGCCTAAAACAGCTTGTTTCGTTGTATTAAGCACGAATACATGCTTTTCGCGCAGTTATAAAAGAAAACGTTTTGACGCGTATCACAGGAACACTTGTAAAACCGATGTGTTAAGATCTAGCTCGTTTTAGTCTAAAACAGCTCGTTTCGTTGTATTAAAAGCACGAATACATGCTTTTAGCGCAGTTATAAAAGAAAACGTTTTGACGCGTATCACAGGAACACTTGTAAAACCGATGTGTTCAGATTTAGCTCTTTTCGGTTTAAACAGGTTGTTTCGTTGTATTAAGCACGAATACATGCTTTTCGCGCAGTTATGGGAGAAAACGTTCTGACGCCTATCACATGGACACTTGTAAAAGCGATGTGTTGAGATTTAGCTCCTTTTAGTCTAAAACAGCTCGTTTCGTGTTATTAAGCGCGAATACATGCTTTTCGCGCAGGTATAAGAGAAAGTTTTGACGCGTATCACAGGAAAACTTGTAAAATCGACGTGTTCAGATTTAGCTCTTTTCGGTCTAAAACAGCTTGTTTCGTTGTATTAAGCAAGAATACATGCTTTTCGCGCAGTTATAAGAGAAAAAGTTTTGACGCGTGTCACAGAGACACTTGTAAAACCAATGTGTTCAGATCTAGCTCGTTTTGGTCTAAAACAGCTTGTTTCGTTGTATTAAGCACGAATACATGCTTTTCGCGCAGTTATAAGAGAAAAAGTTTTGACGCGTATCACATGGACACTTGTAAACCCGATGTGTTCAGATTTAGGTCGTGTCGGTCTAAAACAGCTTCTTTCGTTGGATTAAGCACGAATACATGCTTTTCGCGCAGTTATAAGAGAAAAAGTTTTGACGCGTATCACATGGACACTTGTAAAACAGATGTGTTCAGAGCTAGCTCGTTTTGGTCTAAAACAACTTGTTTCGTTTTATTAAGCACGAATACATGCTTTTCGCGCAGTTATAAGAGAAAAAGTTTTGACGCGTATCACATGGGCACTTCTAAAGCCGATGTGTTCAGATCTAGCTCATGTTGGTCTAAAACAGCTTGTTTCGTTGTATTAAGCACAAATACATGCTTTTCGCGCAGTTATAAGAGAAAAAGTTTTCACGCGTGTCACAGGGACACTTGTAAAACCGATGTGTTCAGATTTAGCTCGTTTCGGTCTAAAACAGCTTGTTTCGTTGTACGAATACATGCTTTTCGCGCAGTTATAGGAGAAAAAGTTTTGACGCGTATCACGTGGACACTTGAAAATCCGATGTGTTCTGATCTAGATCGTTTGGACTAAAAGAGCTTGTTTCGTTGTATTAAGCACGAATACATGCTTTTCGCGCAGTTATGAAAGTTTTGACGCGTATCACATGGACACTTGTAAACCCGATGTGTTCAGAATTTGCTCGTTTCGGTCTAAAACAGCTTGTTCCGTTGTATTAGGCACGAATACATGCTTTTCGCGCAGTTAAAAGAGAAAACGTTTTGACGCGTATCACGTGGATACTTGTAAAACCGATGTGTTCAGATATAGCTCGTTTTGGTCTAAAACAGCTTGTTTCGTTGTTTTAAGCAAGAATATATGCTTTTCGCGCAGTTATAAGAGAAAAAGTTGACGCCTATCACGTGGATACTTGTAAAACCGATGTGTTCAGATTTAGCTCGTTTCGGTCAAAAACAGCTTCTTTCGTTGTATTAAGCACGAATACGTGCTTTTAGCGCAGTTATAAGAGAAAACGTTTTGACGCGTATCAGAGGAACACTTGTAAAACCGATGTGTTGTGATTTAGCTCGCTTCGGTCTAAAACAGCTTGTTTCGTTGTATTAAGCAAGAATACATGCTTTTCGCGCAGTTATAAGAGAAAAAGTTTTGATGCGTGTCACAGGGACACTTGTAAAACCGATGTGTTCAGTTCTAGCTCGTTTTGGCCTAAAACAGCTTGCTTCGTTGTATTAAGCACGAATACATGCTTTTCGCGCAGTTATAAGAGAAAAAGTTTTGACGCGTGTCACAGAGACACTTGTAAAACCGATGTGTTCAAATTTAGCTCGTTTCGGTCTAAAACAGCTTGTTTTGTTGTATTAAGCAAGAATACATGCTTTTCGCGCAGTTATAAGAGAAAAAGTTTTGACGCGTGTCACAGGGACACTTGTAAAACCGATGTGTTCAGATTTAGCTCGTTTCGGTCAAAAACAGCTTCTTTCGTTGTATTAAGCAAGAATACGTGCTTTTCGCGCTGTTATAAGAGAAAACGTTTTGACGCGTATCAGAGGAACACTTGTAAAACCGATGTGTTGTGAATTAGCTCGCTTCGGTCTAAAACAGCTTGTTTCGTTGTATTAAGCAAGAATACATGCTTTTCGCGCAGTTATAAGAGAAAAAGTTTTGATGCGTTTCACAGGGACACTTGTAAAACCGATGTGTTCAGTTCTAGCTCGTTTTGGCCTAAAACAGCTTGCTTCGTTGTATTAAGCACGAATACATGCTTTTCGCGCAGTTATAAGAGAAAAAGTTTTGACGCGTGTCACAGAGACACTTGTAAAACCGATGTGTTCAAATTTACCTCGTTTCGGTCTAAAACAGCTTGTTTTGTTGTATTAAGCACGAATATATCCTTTTCGCGCTGTTATAAGAGAAAAAGTGTTGACGCGTGTCACAGGGACACTTGTAAAACCGATGTGTTCAGATTTAGCTCGTTTTGGTCTCAAACGGCTTGTTTCGTTGTATTAAGCACGAATACAAGCTTTTCGCCCAGTTATAAGAGAAAAGGTTTTGACGCGTATCAGGGAACACTTGTAAAACCGATGCGTTGTGATATAGCTCGTTTCGGTCTAAAACAGCTTGTTTCGTTGTATTAAGCAAGAATACATGCTTTTCGCGCAGTTATAAGAGAAAAAGTTTTGACGCGTGCCACAGGGAGACTTGTAAAACTGATGTGTTCAGATTTAGCTTGTTTCGGCCTAAAACAGCTCGTTTCGTTGGATTAAGCACGAATACATGCTTTTCGCGCAGTTATAAGAAAAAAAGTTTTGACGCGTGTCACAGGGACACTTGTAAAACCGATGTTTTCAGAATTAGCTCGTTTCGGTCTAAACCAGCTTGTTTCGTTGTATTAAGCACGAATACATGCTTTTCGCGCAGTTATAAGAGAAAAAGTTTTGACGCGTGTCACAGGGACACTTGTAAAACCGATGTGTTCAGATTTAGCTCGTTTCGGTCTAAAACAGCTTGTTTCGTTGTATTAAGCACGAATACATGCTTTTCGCGCAGTTATAAGAGAAAAAGTTTTGACGCGTGTCACAGGGACACTTGTAAAACCGATGTTTTCAGATTTAGCTCGTTTCGGTCTAAACCAGCTTGTTTCGTTGTATTAAGCACGAATACATGCTTTTCGCACAGTTATAAGAGAAAAAGTTTTGACGCGTATCACATAGACACTTGTACAACCGATGTGTTCAGATTTACCTCGTTTCGGTCTAAAACAGCTTGTTTCTTTGGATTAAGCACGAATAGATGCTTTTCGCGCAGTTATAAGAGAAAAAAGTTTTGACGCGTATCACATGGACACTTGTAAAACCGATGTGTTCTGTTCTAGCTCGTTTTGGTCTAAAACAGCTTGTTTCGTTGTATTAGGCACGAATCCATGCTTTTCGCGCAGTTATAAGAGAAAAAGTTTTGACGCGTGTCACAGAGACACTTGTAAAACCGATGTTTTCAGATTTAGCTCGTTTCGGTCTAAAACAGCTTGTTTTGTTGTATTAAGCACGAATATATCCTTTTCGCGCGGTTATAAGAAAAAAAGTGTTGACGCGTGTCACAGGGACACTTGTAAAACCGATGTGTTCAGATCTAGCTTGTTTTGGTCTCAAACGGCTTGTTTCGTTGTATTAAGGACGAATACAAGCTTTTCGCCCAGTTATAAAAGAAGACGTTTTGACGCGTATCAGAGGAACACTTGTAAAACCGATGCGTTGTGATATAGCTCGTTTCGGTCTAAAACAGCTTGTTTCGTTGTATTAAGCAAGAATACATGCTTTTCGCGCAGTTATAAGAGAAAACGTTTTGACGCGTATCAGAGGAACACTTGTAAAACCGATGCGTTGTGATATAGCTCGTTTCGGTCTAAAACAGCTTGTTTCGTTGTATTAAGCAAGAATACGTGCTTTTCGCGCTGTTATAAGAGAAAACGTTTTGACGCGTGTCACAGGGACACTTGTAAAACCGATGTTTTCAGATTTAGCTCGTTTCGGTCTAAACCAGCTTGTTTCGTTGTATTAAGCACGAATACATGCTTTTCGCACAGTTATAAGAGAAAAAGTTTTGACGCGTATCACATAGACACTTGTAAAACCGATGTGTTCAGATTTACCTCGTTTCGGTCTAAAACAGCTTGTTTCTTTGGATTAAGCACGAATAGATGCTTTTCGCGCAGTTATAAGAGAAAAAAGTTTTGACGCGTATCACATGGACACTTGTGAAACCGATGTGTTCAGAGCTAGCTCGTTTTGGTCTAAAACAGCTTGTTTCGTTGTATTAAGCACGAATACATGCTTTTCGCGCAGTTATGGGAGAAAACGTTTTGACGCGTATCACACGAACACTTGTAAAACCGATGTGTTCAGATCTAGCTCGTTTTAGTCTAAAACAGCTCGTTTCGTTGTATTAAGCACGAATAAATGCTTTTCGCGCAGTTATGGGAGAGAACGTTTTGACGCGTATCACACGAACACTTGTAAAACCATGTGTTAAGATCTAGCTCGTTTTAGTCTAAAACAGCTTGTTTCGTTGTATTTAAGCACGAATACATGCTTTTCGCGCAGTTATAAGAGAAAAAGTTTTGACGCGTATCAGAGGAACACTCGTAAAACCAATGTGTTGTGATTTAGCTCGTTTCGGTCTAAAACAGCTTGTTTCGTTGGATTAATCACGAATACATGCTTTTCGCGCAGTTATGGGAGAAAACGTTTTGACGCCTATCACATGGACACTTGTAAAAGCGATGTGTTCAGATTTAGCTCCTTTTAGTCTAAAACAGCTCGTTTCGTTGTATTAAGCGCGAATACATGCTTTTCGCGCAGTTATAAGAGAAAGTTTTGACGCGTATCACAAGAAAACTTGTAAATCGACGTGTTCAGATTTAGCTGTTTTTGGTCTAAAACAGCTTGTTTCGTTGTATTAAGCACGAATACATGCTTTTAGCGCAGTTATGGGAGAAAACGTTTTGACGCGTATCACATGGACAGTTGAAAAAGCGATGTGTTCAGATTTAGCTCTTTACGGTATAAAACAGCTTGTTTCATTGTATTAAGGACGAATACATGCTTTTCGCGCAGTTATGGGAGAAAACGTTTTGACGCGTATCACACGGACACTTCAAAAACCGGTGTTCAGATCTAGCTCGTTTTAGTCTAAAAAAACTAGTTTCGTTGTATTAAGCACGAATACATGCTTTTAGCGCAGTTATAAGAGAAAACGTTGTGACGCGTATGTCAGGAACACTTCTAAAACCGATGTGTTCAGATCTAGCTTGTTTCGATCTAAAACAGCTTGTTTCGTTGTATTAAGCACGAATACATGCTTTTCGAGCAGTTATAGGAGAAAACGTTTTGACGCGTATCACACGGACACTTCTAAAACCGATGTGTTCAGATCTAGCTCGTTTCGGCCTAAAACAGCTTGTTTCGTTGTATTAAGCACGAATACATGCTTTTCGCGCAGTTATAAAAGAAAACGTTTTGACGCGTATCACAGGAACACTTGTAAAACCGATGTGTTAAGATCTAGCTCGTTTTAGTCTAAAACAGCTCGTTTCGTTGTATTAAAAGCACGAATACATGCTTTTAGCGCAGTTATAAAAGAAAACGTTTTGACGCGTATCACAGGAACACTTGTAAAACCGATGTGTTCAGATTTAGCTCTTTTCGGTTTAAACAGGTTGTTTCGTTGTATTAAGCACGAATACATGCTTTTCGCGCAGTTATGGGAGAAAACGTTTTGACGCGTATCACATGGACAGTTGTAAAAGCGATGTGTTCAGATCTAGCTCGTTTTAGTCTAAAACAGCTCGTTTCGTTGTTTTAAGCACGAATACACGCTTTTCGCGCAGTTATAAGAGAAAACGTTTTGACGCGTATCACAGGGACACTTGTAAAACCGATGATTTCAGATATAGCTCGTTTTGGTCTAAAACAGCTTGTTTCGTTGTATTAAGCAAGAATACATGCTTTTCGCGCAGTTATAAGAGAAAAAGTTTTGACGCGTGTCACAGAGACACTTGTAAAACCGATGTGTTCAGATCTAGCTCGTTTTGGTCTAAAACAGCTTGTTTCGTTGTATTAAGCACGAATACATGCTTTTCGCGCAGTTATAAGAGAAAAAGTTTTGACGCGAATCACATGGACACTTGTAAACCCGATGTGTTCAGATTTAGGTCGTGTCGGTCTAAAACAGCTTCTTTCGTTGGATTAAGCACGAATACATGCTTTTCGCGCAGTTATAAGAGAAAAAGTTTTGACGCGTATCACATGGACACTTGTAAAACAGATGTGTTCAGAGCTAGCTCGTTTTGGTCTAAAACAGCTTGTTTCGATTTATTAAGCACGAATACATGCTTTTCGCGCAGTTATAAGAGAAAAAGTTTTGACGCGTATCACATGGGCACTTCTAAAGCCGATGTGTTCAGATCTAGCTCATGTTGGTCTAAAACAGCTTGTTTCGTTGTATTAAGCACAAATACATGCTTTTCGCGCAGTTATAAGAGAAAAAGTTTTGACGCGTGTCACAGAGACACTTGTAAAACCGATGTTTTCAAATTTAGCTCGTTTCGGTCTAAAACAGCTTGTTTTGTTGTATTAAGCACGAATATATCCTTTTCGCGCGGTTATAAGAAAAAAGTGTTGACGCGTGTCACAGGGACACTTGTAAAACCGATGTGTTCAGATCTAGCTTGTTTTGGTCTCAAACGGCTTGTTTCGTTGTATTAAGGACGAATACAAGCTTTTCGCCCAGTTATAAAAGAAGACGTTTTGACGCGTATCAGAGGAACACTTGTAAAACCGATGCGTTGTGATATAGCTCGTTTCGGTCTAAAACAGCTTGTTTCGTTGTATTAAGCAAGAATACATGCTTTTCGCGCAGTTATAAGAGAAAAAGTTTTGACGCGTATCACATGGACACTTGTGAAACCGATGTGTTCAGAGCTAGCTCGTTTTGGTCTAAAACAGCTTGTTTCGTTGTATTAAGCACGAATACATGCTTTTCGCGCAGTTATAAGAGAAAAAGTTTTGACGCGTATCACAGGGACACTTCTAAAACCGATGTGTTCAGATCTAGCTCGTTTTGGTCTAAAACAGCTTGTTTCGTTGGATTAAGCACGAATACATGCTTTTCGCGCCGTTAGAAGAGAAAAAGATTTGACGCGTGTCACATGAACACTTGTAAAACTGATGTGGTCAGATCTAGCTCGTTTTGGTCTAAAACAGCTTGTTTCGTTGTATTAAGCACGAATACATGCTTTTCGCGCAGTTATAAGAGAAAAAGCTCTGACGCGTATCAAGTGGACACTTGTAAAACCGATGTGTTCTGATCTAAATCGTTTTGGTCTGAAACAGCCTGTTTCGTTGTATTAAGCACGAATACATGCTTTTCGCGCAGTTATGAAAGTTTTGACGCGTATCACATGGACACTTGTAAACCCGATGTGTTCAGAATTTTCTCGTTTCGGTCTAAAACAGCTTGTTTCGTTGTATTAAGCACGACTACATGCTTTTCGCGCAGTTAAAAGAGAAAACGTTTTGACGCGTATCACGTGGATACTTGTAAAACCGATGTGTTCAGATATAGCCCGTTTTGGTCTAAAACAGCTTGTTTCGTTGTTTTAAGCAAGAATATATGCTTTTCGCGCAGTTATAGAAGAAAAAGTTTTGACGCGTATTAGAGGGACACTTGTAAAAGCGATGTGTTCAGATTTAGCTCATTCGGTCTAAAACAGCTTGTTTCGTTGTATTAAGCAAGAATACATGCTTTTCGCGCAGTTATAAGAGAAAAAGTTTTGACGCGTGTCACAGGGACACATGTAAATCCGATGTGTTCAGATTTACCTCGTTTCGGTCTAAAACAGCTTGTTTCGTTGGATTAAGCACGAATACATGCCTTTCGCGCAGTTATAAGAGAAAAAAGTTTTGACGCGTATCACAGAGACACTTGTAAAACCGATGTGTTCAGATTTAGCTCGTTTCGGTCTAAAACAGCTTGTTTCGTTGTATTAAGCACGAATACATGCTTTTCGCGCAGTTATAAGAGAAAAAGTTTTGACGCGTATCACAGTGGACACTTGTAAAACCGATGTGTTCAGATTTAGCTCGTTTCGGTCTAAAACAGCTTGTTTCGTTGTATTAAGCACGAATACATGCTTTTCGCGCAGTTATAAGAGAAAACGTTTTGACGCGTATCACAGGAACACTTGTAAAACCGATGTGTTCAGATTTAGCTCGTTTCGGTCTAAAACAGCTTGTTTCGTTGTATTAAGCACGAATACATGCTTTTCGCGCAGTTATAGGAGAAAACGTTTTGACGCGTGTCACAGGGACACTTGTAAAACCGATGTGTTCAGTTCTAGCTCGTTTTGGCCTAAAACAGCTTGCTTCGTTGTATTAAGCACGAATACATGCTTTTCGCGCAGTTATAAGAGAAAAAGTTTTGACGCGTGTCACAGAGACACTTGTAAAACCGATGTGTTCAAATTTAGCTCGTTTCGGTCTAAAACAGCTTGTTTTGTTGTATTAAGCACGAATATATCCTTTTCGCGCTGTTATAAGAGAAAAAGTGTTGACGCGTGTCACAGGGACACTTGTAAAACCGATGTGTTCGGATCTACCTCGTTTTGGTCTCAAACGGCTTGTTTCGTTGTATTAAGCACGAATACAAGCTTTTCGCCCAGTTATAACAGAAAACGTTTTGACGCGTATCAGGGAACACTTGTAAAACCAATGCGTTGTGATATAGCTCGTTTCGGTCTAAAACAGCTTGTTTCGTTGTATTAAGCAAGAATACATGCTTTTCGCGCAGTTATAAGAGAAAACGTTTTGACGCGTATCAAGAGGAACACTTGTAAAACCGATGCGTTGTGATATAGCTCGTTTCGGTCTAAAACAGCTTGTTTCGTTGTATTAAGCAAGAATACATGCTTTTCGCGCAGTTATAAGAGAAAAGTTTTGACGCGTATCACATGGACACTTGTAAAACCGATGTGTTCAGAGCTAGCTCGTTTTGGTCTAAAACAGCTTGTTTCGTTGTATTAAGCACGAATACATGCTTTTCGCGCCGTTATAAGAGAAAAAGATTTGACGCGTGTCACATGAACACTTGTAAAACTGATGTGGTCAGATCTAGCTCGGTTTGGTCTAAAACAGCTTGTTTCGTTGTATTAAGCACGAATACATGCTTTTCGCGCAGTTATAAGAGAAAAAGCTCTGACGCGTATCAAGTGGACACTTGTAAAACCGATGTGTTCTGATCTAAATCGTTTTGGTCTGAAACAGCCTGTTTCGTTGTTTTAAGCACGAATACATGCTTTTCGCGCAGTTATGAAAGTTTTGACGCGTATCACATGGACACTTGTAAACCCGATGTGTTCAGAATTTGCTCGTTTCGGTCTAAAACAGCTTGTTTCGTTGTATTAAGCACGAATACAAGCTTTTCGCCCAGTTATAAAAGAAAAGGTTTTGACGCCTATCAGGGAACACTTGTAAAACCGACGCGTTGTGATATAGCTCGTTTCGGTCTAAAACAGCTTGTTTCGTTGTATTAAGCAAGAATACATGCTTTTCGCGCAGTTATAAGAGAAAAAGTTTTGACGCGTGCCACAGGGACACTTGTAAAACCGATGTGTTCAGATTTAGCTTGTTTCGGCCTAAAACAGCTCGTTTCGTTGGATTAAGCACGAATACATGCTTTTCGCGCAGTTATAAGAGAAAAAGTTTTGACGCGTGTCACAGGGACACTTGTAAAACCGATGTGTTCAGATTTAGCTCGTTTCGGTCTAAACCAGCTTGTTTCGTTGTATTAAGCACGAATACATGCTTTTCGCGCAGTTATAAGAGAAAAAGTTTTGACGCGTGTCACAGGGACACTTGTAAAACCGATGTGTTCAGATTTAGCTCGTTTCGGTCTAAAACAGCTTGTTTCGTTGTATTAAGCACGAATACATGCTTTTCGCGCAGTTATAAGAGAAAAAGATTTGACGCGTGTCACATGAACACTTGTAAAACCGATGTGGTCAGATCTAGCTCGTTTTGGTCTAAAACAGCTTGTTTCGTTGTATTAAGCACGAATACATGCTTTTCGCGCAGTTATAAGAGAAAAAGCTCTGACGCGTATCAACTGGACACTTGTAAAACCGATGTGTTCTGATCTAAATCGTTTTGGTCTGAAACAGCCTGTTTCGTTGTATTAAGCACGAATACATGCTTTTCGCGCAGTTATGAAAGTTTTGACGCGTATCACATGGACACTTGTAAACCCGATGTGTTCAGAATTTTCTCGTTTCGGTCTAAAACAGCTTGTTTCGTTGTATTAAGCACGACTACATGCTTTTCGCGCAGTTAAAAGAGAAAACGTTTTGACGCGTATCACGTGGATACTTGTAAAACCGATGTGTTCAGATATAGCTCGTTTTGGTATAAAACAGCTTGTTTCGTTGTTTTAAGCACGAATACATGCTTTTCGCGCAGTTATAGAAGAAAAAGTTTTGACGCGTATTAGAGGGACACTTGTAAAACCGATGTGTTCAGATTTAGCTCATCTCGGTCTAAAACAGCTTGTTTCGTTGTATTAAGCACGAATACATGCTTTTCGCGCAGTTATAAGAGAAAACGTTTTGACGCGTATCAAAGGAACACTTGTAAAACCGATGTGCTGTGATTTAGCTCGTTTCGGACTAAAACAGCTTGTTTCGTTGTTTTAAGCACGAATACATGCTTTTCGCGCAGTTATAAGAGAAAAAGTTTTGACGCGTATCACGTGGATACTTGTAAAACCGATGTGTTCGTGATTTAGCTCGTTTCGGTCTAAAACCGCTTGTTTCGATGTTTTAAGCACGAATACATGCTTTTCGCGCAGTTATAAGAGAAAACGTTTTGACGCGTATCAGAGGAAACTTGTAAAACCGATGTGTTGTGATTTAGCCAGTTTCGGTCTAAAACAGCTTGTTTCGTTGGATTAAGCACGAATACATGCTTTTCGCGCAGTTATAAGAGAAAAAGTTTTGACGCGTATCACGTGGATACTTGTAAAACCGATGTGTTCGTGATTTAGCTCGTTTCGGTCTAAAACCGCTTGTTTCGATGTTTTAAGCACGAATACATGCTTTTCGCGCAGTTATAGAAGAAAACGTTTTGACGCGTATTAGGGACACTTGTAAAACCGATGTGTTGTGATTTAGCTCGTTTCGGTCTAAAACAGCTTGTTTCGTTGTATTAAGCACGAATACATGCTTTTCGCGCAGTTATAAGAGAAAAAGTTTAGACGCGTATCAGAGGAGAACTTGTAAAACCGATGTGTTGTGATTTACCTCGTTTCGGTCTAAAACAGCTTGTCTCGTTGTATTAAGCACGAATACATGCTTTTCGCGCAGTTATAAGAGAAAACGTTTTGACGCGTATCACGTGGATACTTGTAAAACCGATGTGTTCAGATATAGCTCGTTTTGGTATAAAACAGCTTGTTTCGTTGTTGTAAGCAAGAATACATGCTTTTCACGCAGTTATAGAAGAAAAAGTTTTGACGCGTATCAGAGGGACACTTGTAAAACCGATGTGTTCAGATTTAGCTCGTTTCGGTCTAAAACAGCTTGTTTCGTTGTTTTAAGCAAGAATACATGCTTTTCGCGCAGTTATTAAGAGAAAAAGTTTTGACGCGTATCAGAGGAACACTTGTAAAACCGATGTGTTGTGATTTAGCTCGTTCCGGTCTAAAACAGCTTGTTTCGTTGTTTTAAGCACGAATACATGCTTTTCGCGCAGTTATAAGAGAAAAAGTTTAGACGCGTATCACGGGAACACTTGTAAAACCGATGTGTTGTGATTTAGCTCGTTTCGGACTAAAACAGCTTGTTTATTTGTATTAAGCACGAATACATGCTTTTCGCGCAGTTATAAGAGAAAAAGTTTTGACGCGTATCATGTGGACACTTGTAAAACCGATGTGTTCAGATATAGCTCGTTTCGGTCTAAAACAACTTGTTTCGTTGTATTAAGCAAGAATACATGCTTTTCGCGCTGTTATAAGAGAAAAAGTTTAGACGCGTGTCACAGGGACACTTGTAAAACCGATGTGTTCAGATTTAGCTCGTTTCGGTCTAACACAGCTTGTTTCGTTGTATTAAGCACGAATACATGCTTTTCGCGCAGTTATAAGAGAAAAAGTTTTGACGCGTATCAGAGGAAAACTTGTAAAACCGATGTGTTGTGATTTACCTCGTTTCGGTCTAAACCAGCTTGTTTCGTTGGATTAAGCACGAATACATGCTTTTCGCGCAGTTATAAGAGAAAAAGTTTTGACGCGTATCACGTGGATACTTGTAAAACCAATGTGTTGTGATTTAGCTCGTTTCGGTCTAAAACCGCTTGTTTCGTTGTTTTAAGCACGAATACATGCTTTTCGCGCAGTTATAGAAGAAAACGTTTTGACCCGTATCACATGGGCACTTGTAAAACCGATGTGTTCAGATTTAGCTCGTTTCGGTCTAAAACAGCTTGTTTCGTTGTATTAAGCACGAATACATGCTTTTCGCGCAGTTATGAGAGAAAAAGTTTTGACGCGTGTCACAGGGACACTTGTAAAACCGATGTGTTCAGATTTAGCTCGTTTCGGTCTAAAACAGCTTGTTTCGTTGTATTAAGCACGAATACATGCTTTTCGCGCAGTTATAAGAGAAATAGTTTGACGCGTATCACGTGGATACTTGTAAAACCGATGTGTTCAGATATAGCTCGTTTTGGTACAAAACAGCTTGTTTCGTTGTTTTAAGCACGAATACATGCTTTTCGCGCAGTTATAGAGAGAAAAAGTTTTGACGCGTATCAGAGGGACACTTGTAAAACCGATGTGTTCAGATTTAGCTCGTCTCGGTCTAAAACAGCTTGTTTCGTTGTATTCAAGCACGAATACATGCTTTTCGCGCAGTTATAAGAGAAAAAGTTTTGACGCGTATCAGAGGAACACTTGTAAAACCGATGTGTTGTGATTTAGCTCGTTTCGGACTAAAACAGCTTGTTTCGTTGTTTTAAGCACGAATACATGCTTTTCGCGCAGTTATAAGAGAAAAAGTT
>JARKHS020017190.1:0-15971 GCA_030143305.2 Amblyomma americanum
GCGCCACCAGCGCCCTCAGCTCTAGCGGCGGCCTGACGCTCGCTCAGGCGGGAGAAGCAAGGTGAAGAAAAGGAAGTGAGACGCGGGGCGCGGCGCGAACGGCACGAGGAGACGAGCTCGAGCAACGGAGCAGGCGAGGTCACGGCTGAACGGCTTCCTGAACCCGGGTGACCAGGCCTGGGGAAGCCGTCCTCGCCCAGTTCTGCTCAACCAGGAGCCTGCTGTCTCGTGTCTCCTGCCTGTCGCTCGCTGCCTCGGAGTGCGGGCGCCGTGCCGGGAACAGGCAGGTGCTGCCTGCCCGGAGATCCTGCCGGCCTTGCTGTGGGATCGTGCCTGCCGTCCCGTGGCTGGGACCCCCTGCCGTGAAAGGGTGCCTTCCTGGCCGTGCCCGGGTGCCCAGACCTGGGCGGCCGTCACCTTTCTGGTGCGTCGTCAGCGCCACCGGTGCTGGTGCTCCGCGCCCGGCTTCCGGCCGCAGGAAGAACAACCCTGCGGAGGTACCTGGCCCCGGCGCCTTTCCGGCGACGGGCCGCGGAACCTCACACCGGAGCCACTCCTCGACCCTCGGCCGCACAGCTCCATACTCATCAGTGACTGCTCTCCTATATTAAGTAAACCATTTTTGTTACATCTACGGACGTGCACGGTCTGGGACGACTTTTCTGGATCCTCCGGGGCCCCACCTCGGAGGACGCTCGAACCTGCTGGGGGCCTTTTCCCCTCACAAATTTGGCGTCCGCGACAGGACCAGGCCGAGCAGCGTTTACCAGTTAACAGAGTTCATAAGACAGAATGAGTGCTGCAGATTTTCTCGCGGTAGGAGAGCGCCTGGGTTTGCAGGGACGCGAGTTGCGCGAGTGGGTAGAGGAGGAATTGAGCAAGGCACGAGAGGAGAGAGCTGCGGATCGGGAAGCCACAAAGCGGCGTTTGGAGCTCGAAGCACAGAACTTAGAGCGAGAAGCGCAGAATTTACAGCTTCGAGTTAAACTATCAGAAAGAGAAAATCCTCCTCCTAATCCAAACGCTGAAAGTGCGGAGCGTAGTGCTTCAACCGTTTTTCCCATTAGCCCACATGGCCTGATACCAACGTTTAATGAGGCACGAGATGATTTGGACGCGTATTTGAAGCGTTTTGAACATGTCGCCACAGGGCAAGGGTGGCCGAAGGAGAAGTGGGCCACGGCTTTGAGCCTCTGTCTCGGCGGGGAAGCTCTTAGAGTCTTTGGTCGGCTATCTCCAGAGGACTCCATGGATTATGAGAAAGCGAAACTTGCCCTGCTACGAAGATTTCGTTTTACCGCTGAAGGCTATAGGGAGAGATTTCGGCAGAGCAAGCCTCACGATGACGAGACAGCCTCCCAGTACGCCACGAGGCTTTTCAGTTTCTTTGACCGCTGGGTAGAAATGCGGGGAGAAGGCCGCACCTTTGAGGTGGTGCGCGATATGATTGTTGCTGAGCAGTTTATAAGCAACTGCCACAATCGTTTAGTATTGTTTCTACGAGAAAGGGATTGTAAAAAGGTTGAAAAGATTGTTGAGGCCGCCGACCATTTCCTGGAGGCTCAGAGACAGAATAACCTTGCAACTTTCAAAGACCGGAGTGAGCAGAGTTCAGTGAAGCCTACAATCACGGTTCCTAATCCCAAGTCACAAATTCGATGTTTCATCTGCGAGAAGGTCGGACACAGGTCTTCCGATTGCCGTTCGAAGCCGAAGGCCCCATATTGCACATTCTGCCGCAAGTCTGGACACGACTTACAATCATGCCGGCGCTGCAGTTCAAGTGACCGGGAGACATCCGCATGTTTCATGTCACCCCAAGGTTCTTGCCCTGATTCACAGCCGGGAAGAGAGCGTTTAGATGTCCAAGCGGCAGATCCTGTTCACAGACCCTCTCCACCGATTGCCAGCATGCCGGTGGTGCACGGGGAAGTGTTTGGACAAAGAGTGTCAGTGCTACGGGACACTGGAAGTAACAGCATCGTCGTACGCCAGGCCCTCGTGCCCGAGGCAGCTTATACTGGGAAAAGAGCGACATTGCTTTTGGCGGATGGTTCCACCATAGAAGCTCCTGAGGCGGAGGTGATCGTCACATCACCGTACTTTACGGGCAAGGCTATTGCAAGGTGCTTACCGACGCCTTTGTACGACGTGTTAATTGGCAATGTCCCGGGTGCACGTGTTCCTTTCTTGGAGAACTCAAATAATTGTTCATCAGTCTCGGCGGACCAGGGGACCAATTCTGCACCGGCTACGCAGGCCAACGCTCCTTGCACAGCTGTGGCGGCGAAAGCTTCGGAGACTATCTTGGATCTCTCTCAGAGCGCGGTCCACGTGTCTCGCCTGGCGTTCCGCAAGAAACAAGAAGAGGACACTAGCTTAGACCTGTGTCGGAAGAAACTGGGGACAACCTTTCCCGGCAAAGCCGAGTCCTCCCACACCTTCCATCTGGTTGACGGCGTATTGTTCCGGACGTATCAAGTGTGCCCTGGCAAAACGATTGAACAGGCGGTGGTTCCGAAGAGCTTGCGCCATCAGGTCCTTGTGCAGGCGCATGAGAGTGCTCTTGCCGGTCATCAGGGTGTAAAGAAAACTACGGCGAGAGTACTGGGTGACTTCTACTGGCCAGGGGTACAAGCCGACATCAAAAGGTTTGTGAAGTCATGCGACGCCTGTCAGCGGACTGTGCCGAAAGGAAAGCTGGGCAACGCTCCATTAGGACGTATGCCTATTATTTCCACACCTTTTGAGCGGGTGGCGGTGGACATCATTGGACCTTTGACTCCAACCTCATCTAGAGGGAACCGATACATCCTCACGTTGGTGGATTTTGCCACCAGGTATCCCGATGCGGTAGCCCTTCCTGCCATCGATTCAGCCACTGTGGCGGAAGGCCTTCTCGAGATGTTCTCCCGTATTGGGTTCCCACTGGAGGTCCTTTGTGATCGGGCTTCGTGTTTCACATCTGCACTTATGCGAGAAGTGAACGATTTGCTAGCTATAAAACATTTAAGTTCGACACCATACCATCCTATGTGCAACGGGCTTGTGGAGCGGTTTAATGGGACCTTGAAGAGCATGCTACAGAAGTTGTGCCAAGAACACCCCAAGGCATGGGACCGTTATCTTGCTCCACTGCTCTTCGCCTACAGAGAAGCACCGCAAGCTAGCCTGGGGTTTTCCCCATTTGAGCTCATCTACGGTCGCCAAGTCCGAGGGCCAGTTACCATTCTAAAAGAGCTCTGGACAGCCGGAAACCTGTCTGACACTGTCAGGACAACGTATGGTTATGTGCTAGATCTGAGGGAGCGTCTAGAAGGCACGCTGCAGCTCGCACACCAAAATTTAATGAGGGCGCAGAGGTCACAGAAGATGTACCACGATAGGCGCGCCTCTAATAGGAAACTGAAGGTTGGTGATCGAGCGCTAATCCTTCTACCCGCTTCTCATAACAAGCTCATCATGCATTGGAAAGGCCCTTTTGCGGTCACCGGCAAAAAGAACGAAGTCGATTACTGGCTTGACGTGGGCCCCAGCAAAAAGTTGTTTCACATAAACATGTTGAAACGCTATGAAGAACGCCAGCCAGTGAATGCCCTCCAAGCGTCATCGTTCGTGGTCGTTGAGGAAGTGGAGGCAGAAACTCCAGTGCCAACCTTCAGTGCGAATCCTGGTCCTGGGATTGGAGCTATCAAGCGAGCTCAAACTTTGAATGAGACGCAGTTAGCCGCACTAGATAGATTGCTGGAGGCTCACCGCGACATTTTTTCAGAGGTTCCGGGCCATACTAATTTAATTGAGTGCCACTTGGAATTAACGACGAGTGCGCCTGTCAACACCCCGCAGTATCCATTACCATTTGCTTTGCGTGAGGTTGTCGAGAAGGAGGTAGCAGACATGTTGAGGCTTGGGGTTGTAGAACGCTCCCATTCCCCTTACAACTCTCCACTTGTCTTAGTTAAGAAACCTGACAAAACGTATCGTGCGTGCATTGACTTTCGTCGGATTAATAGCATATTGGTGGACGATGGCGAGCCCATTCCAAGGACTGCTGTTATGTTTGCCGAGGTCGGCACCAAGACGTTTTTTTCAAAACTAGATCTCACCAAAGGTTATTGGCAAGTGCCACTCAGTACTGCGTCCAGGCCAGTTACAGCATTTTCCACCCAATCAGGCCACTATCAGTTCGCCTTCATGCCCTTTGGAATTAAGACCGCGTCCGCAATTTTTACCCGCCTTATGAGAAGCCTTCTGGCAGGTCTACCTAATGTGGTCCATTACATAGATGACGTCTTGGTGGCTACCTCGACGTGGGAGGAGCACTTGAATACTCTCCGAGAATTGTTCAGGCGTATCAGACAGGCAGGCCTCACAGTAAAACCTCAAAAATGCGAGCTTGGTATGAGCCGCGTGGTCTTCTTGGGACATTTGTTGCGTGAGGGAGTGATTCGCCCAGTAGAGTCAATTGTCACCAAATTGGAACAGGCACCTAAACCGGAAACTAAGAAGCAGGTTAGGTCTTTTCTAGGTTTGGCTGGGTACTACCGGGGCTTAATACCTCACTACGCTGCCAAGGCCCAGCCTTTGGTTGAACTTACACGGAAAGCAGAGAGTAATCATGTGCATTGGACTCCCGAGCGCGAAAAGGCATTCGCAACCTTGAAACAAGCTCTTGCCTCCCGACCAGTTGTGCGGGCGCCTGATCTCGCAAAGGAGTTCATTCTCCGTACCGACGCCTCTGGGAAGGGTCTAGGTGCAGTTCTTTTGCAAGAACACAACGGTACGCTTCATCCTGTGGCGTATGCCAGCAGGCAGCTGCTTCAGCGCGAAACACACTATTCCGCCATCGAACGAGAATGCTTAGTACTAATCTGGGCGGTCGGCAAATTTCATATTTTCTTGTATGGTCGCACTTTTACTATCCAGACAGACCATCAGCCCCTTCAATACTTGACGCAGGCGAAGCATTTAAATAGCCGTGTGCTACGATGGAGTCTGGTGCTACAGGAATATACTTTCCGGGTTGAACATATTAAAGGCTCTGATAACGTTGATGCAGATTATTTAAGCCGGTCATGACCCTGTGAGAACTCTATCGCTGTGACGTTCTATTGACTGGTCGGGTAACCAATCTTTTTGTGTGAACTTCCTTTGGTGGTGCCTGTGTAGTTACATTTTTGTTGTGTGTTTTGTGTGTGTGCAACATGACAGCCAGTGAACGGTGGTGCTCGTGGGAAAGTGTTCAGTGTGGTGTGGTGCAGTCCGCCGACCAGTGCTTGGTAATAATAATAATAATTGGTTTTTTTTGGGAAAGGAAATGGCGCAGTATCTGTCTCATATATCGTTGGACACCTGAACCGCGCCGTAAGGGAAGGGATAAGAGAGGGAGTGAAAGAAGAAAGGAAGAATTAGGTGCCGTAGTGGAGGGCTCCGGAATAATTTCGACCACCTGGGGATCTTTAACGTGCACTGACATCGCACAGCACACGGGCGCCTTAGCGTTTTTCCTCCATAAAAACGCAGCCGCCGCGGTCGGGTTCGAACCCGGGAACTCCGGATCAGTAGTCGAGCGCCCTAACCACTGAGCCACCGCGGCGGGTACCAGTGCTTGGTGCAAGTTTTTTTTTTTTTCGGAAAAAAAAAAACTTCTCAAAGGGGGGGCATATTTGTGATGCGCCACCAGCGCCCTCAGCTCTAGCGGCGGCCTGACGCTCGCTCAGGCGGGAGAAGCAAGGTGAAGAAAAGGAAGTGAGACGCGGGGCGCGGCGCGAACGGCACGAGGAGACGAGCTCGAGCAACGGAGCAGGCGAGGTCACGGCTGAACGGCTTCCTGAACCCGGGTGACCAGGCCTGGGGAAGCCGTCCTCGCCCAGTTCTGCTCAACCAGGAGCCTGCTGTCTCGTGTCTCCTGCCTGTCGCTCGCTGCCTCGGAGTGCGGGCGCCGTGCCGGGAACAGGCAGGTGCTGCCTGCCCGGAGATCCTGCCGGCCTTGCTGTGGGATCGTGCCTGCCGTCCCGTGGCTGGGACCCCCTGCCGTGAAAGGGTGCCTTCCTGGCCGTGCCCGGGTGCCCAGACCTGGGCGGCCGTCACCTTTCTGGTGCGTCGTCAGCGCCACCGGTGCTGGTGCTCCGCGCCCGGCTTCCGGCCGCAGGAAGAACAACCCTGCGGAGGTACCTGGCCCCGGCGCCTTTCCGGCGACGGGCCGCGGAACCTCACACCGGAGCCACTCCTCGACCCTCGGCCGCACAGCTCCATACTCATCAGTGACTGCTCTCCTATATTAAGTAAACCATTTTTGTTACATCTACGGACGTGCACGGTCTGGGACGACTTTTCTGGATCCTCCGGGGCCCCACCTCGGAGGACGCTCGAACCTGCTGGGGGCCTTTTCCCCTCACACAGGCCGACCTTACGACGTAAGCAAAATGACATTCGAATTTTTTTGGTGTTGGCTGGCAGAACGGAGAGCAAGAATTTAAAATTTTGTGTATAAATTTCGAGTATAAATACCAATTTTTCGGTGACTTAAGTAGTTAGGCCTCTGTTTTACTCAGCCATAGGATCCAGGTCTCATTACGGCCGCGGGGCAGGCGTTCCGATGGAGGCGAAACGCATAAAAGTTAGCTGCGGTTTATCAACTTCTGAACCTGGTTACAGAGCGAAAGCTGTGGTGTGTCGGGCAACTAGACGCGGCTTGGAGTCTGTAACGTTGAGTGGGTTCCCACACTGGATAAGCTGCGCGCCCACCCTACCACCCTGGCAGATGGCAGTTAAATAGTTGATCGCGGGAGGTTGGCCACCCAATGAACGCGTCGTCCTATTGCTGCTGTGCCGCGTGTCTGCCTCAGCGTCGTCAACGCTATATAGTGCATGCAGCCCACATCTCTCTCAGCACCGCCACGTACCACAGTCAGCACGTTTAACGCGAACGCTCGAGCGCGTGTCTTCCACTGACAATAGCGCCGCTGGGGGTCGGCCGTTGGGTTTGAGACAATGTCAGGGTGGAAGCTGGGCACGAGCTGTCTCCAAATGCCGCAAACACGCCGTGAAGCATGGCCTCCGACTCAGCGTCCAGCGTTCAGGGGCTGTAAATTCAGTGCCGGACGCGCAATCGAGCGTTCGTGTTAAGCGTGATGACGACGACCTCAAAGTGCGATTGAGGCGTCTACTGACTTTCCTCAAAACCATCGGAGTCGAACGTTGTCAACGCCAACGAGGATGAACACATTGAACGCCGACGGCCAGAGGCGAGCGCTGGATTTCGGCGGCGGTGGCTGGCGGCGGCGGCTGAGTGACGTCATAGCTGTAGCGTGGTTTCTCCTCGGTTCAAGGTCAAACTCGCGCACACGGCAAAGAAGCTGCGGAGGGTAGTAGTACAGCTTTCGCTTTAAAAAATTAAATGTTGGCAGTGGTGGTCCCCTACTGGTCCACAAGCCCGTGGACTCCTGGACCAGCAGGGGACCACCCTGGAAAATTTTTTTCGTCTAATAAAAGTTGTTTCCATCCATCTTGGCTAAGCCTGGAATTCAGCGAAAAGCAAGCACGCTTGCTAAGCGTCTGAGGCTCGTCCACGGCAGCTCCGCTACACGCTCGCGACAGCAGTTCTATATACCAGGTGTTTTAGGGAAGGTGATCACTAATTTTTAAAAATAACGTTTTTGAAGTAACGAGAAGGAATTTGCGGCATAGTAATATGAGCGTTCGCGGACGTCAAAAAAACAGACGAATCATCTTAACTAAGTGATTAACTGAATTCTAATAGTTAACTTTTTAACTACTACCAATAGGCACCTGATTGTAATTAGAGATTTGTAGCCGGCCGTTGGTAATAGCCATATAAGTTTTTAGAATTTCGAAAACGCCATTAATTTCATCGCTGTGGCACAATAAAATCTGGCTATTTCGACTAGTTACCACTGCAGGGTTTGCTGTGTCTGCTTAATTTTCGAAAGTGCATGTATTTTAGTACGATGTAGCCAAATCTTGTCGTGCCACAGCGGCGAGAGTAATGGCGTTTTCGAAATTCTAAAAACTTATATGGCTATTATTACGACCGGCTACAAATATCTAATTGCAATCAGGTGTTAATTGGTAATAGTTAAAAAGTAAACTATTAGATTTTAGTTAATCTCTTAGCTAATTAAGATGATGCGCCTGTTTTTTGACGTCCGCTAACGCTGGCATACTATGCCGGAAAAAGCTTCTGTATACCTCAAAAACCCTATTTTTAAAACGAGTGGTCGCCTTCCCTGAAACACCTAGTATACCTACGACCATGTGGCTATGAGGTGGTATCACATGGTCTTACGACACCCCCATCGGATGTCTTCACGCGGCTTCACTATCACCCCATCGTATGTTCTTAAGGTCAATGGTGAACCCAAAGGTCACCCAATGTCAAAGGTCAAAAGTTAACTGAAGGTCATGGGCCAAGGTCAGTGGTCAAGGGTTCGACAACATAACTTACCACATATGGTAATACACTGCTAAGGTGGTTACGCTAAAGGTCGTTCAAGGTCATTCTCCGGCCTACGCGCCGACTGTTTTACCAAGCGTAGTGAAGCTTTTTGCAGCGAAAGCTACGTTAGGCTAATCAGCAGCGCATTTCGGGTAAGCGTCGCTAGTCACTACTGCGCATGCAGCACTAGTTGCACGAGTTACAGGTGTTCCGCCGCTGCGCCTTGCCTATAGAATCCAATTTTCAAGTTCTTCTTTCTTCCTTTCTTCTTCCGCTCCCTCCTTTATCCCTTCACTTACAGCGCGGTACGGGTTTCCATCGAGATATCTGAGGCAGTTACTGCTCCATTTCCTTTCCTCAAAAACAAAACAACAAAAACCAAACCAAGTGAGCCGCCGGCGTTCTTTGGGTTCATTGCCGTTGACAACGTTGTAGATCGAGGCCGTTCATTTTCACGAAAGCAAAGGCGCACAACTGGCTCCCTCGGCCAGTGGACACCTCAGCCTCTCATGTTCGGGGCGTTGGTGTCCAACTGCAAAAACCTGTTTTGATTGCGTTCTTCACACTGGATATGCAGCGCGCCTACCCTGCCACACTGGCAGGTGGCAGTTAAAATGGTTGATCGCGAGAGCCTGGTCACCCAATGAACGCTGCGGCGTATTGCTGCAGTGCCGCGTGTCTGCCACAACTTTCTCAGCGCTAATGCATGCAGCCCACATCTCCCTCTCATCACCGCCACGTACCTCGATCAAAACGCGAATGCAGCTGTCATGAAAAATAGGGCACTGTGGAATTACAAAAGGTATGCAGTGGTAAGAGGGATCTGGAAAGGGGTGATGGTCCCTAGCCTGACCGCCCCGCCGCGGTGGCTCAGTGGTTAGGGCGCTCGACTACTGATCCGGAGTTCCCGGGTTCGAACCCGACCGCGGCGGCTGCGTTTTTATGGAGGAAAAACGCTAAGGCGCCCGTGTGCTGTGCGATGTCAGTGCACGTTAAAGATCCCCAGGTGGTCGAAATTATGCCGGAGCCCTCCACTCCGGCACCTATTCTTCCTTTCTTCTTTCACTCCCTCCTTTATCCCTTCCCTTACGGCGCGGTTCAGGTGTCCAAAGATATATGAGACAGATACTGCGCCATTTCCTTTCCCCAAAAAAACCAATTATTATTATTATTATTATTAGCCTGACCTTCGGTAATGCGGTCCTGTGTATGAGGCCAGATGTTCAAGCAAGGCTAGAAATTAAACAACGGGGAGTAGGGAGGTTAGCATTGGGAGCACATGGCAATACACCAAATCAGGGGGTACAGGGTGATATGGGATGGGCGTCTTTCGAGAGCAGAGAGGCTAGCAGTAAGATAGCATTTGAGGAACAGTTGAGAAAGATGGAGGAAAAGCAGTGGGCTAGGAAAGTTTTCAGATACCAATATATAAAGAATGTTGGCACGAAATGGAGAAAGCGAACTAGAAAATTGACAAGCAAATATTTGGACAGCAGTAAGGGGGCAAATCAGCAATTATCGGTTAAGAAAAAGGTTAAAGAAACAGAGAGAGCTCTGTTGAAAACAGGGATGCTGACGAAATCGGCACTGGGAACATACCGGACCTTTAAACAGGAAATTGTCAAAGAAAATATCTATGATAATTGTAGGGGAAGCTCTTTGTTGTTTGAGGCCAGGACTGGAGTTTTGCGGACTAAGACGTATAGAGTCAGGTACCATGAGATAGACACTTTGTGCATTGCGTGCGGAGGAGGAGGAAACGGCTGAACACTTGATGCTTTTCTGTAAAGGGCTTCACCCTACAGTGGAAAACAGCGGGGCTGACTTACCCAAGGCATTGGGGTTTACGGATAGTGAAGGGAAAGTGGATTTTAAGAGGTTAGAAGTAACCAAGAGAAGGTTATCTGATTGGTGGCTAAAAGCAAGACAGGAGCAAAATTTCACAAGACATGGCTAGGTGGCTTGAGCCACCGCCCGATTTAAAGGGTTCTGATGAACTAAAGCGGCTGTTTGGGCTTGTTGGTCAGTGAACATGGTAAAAGAATGCAGCGCGAAAAAACAGGGACGAACAGAAGTGGACAGGGCTGGGCGCTGACTACCAACACATTTATTCAGAAAGATGAGCAGCTTATATAACGCAGTCCAACACCCACGTGACCAAGAAAATAGCAAACGCGTTCAACTATCTAATACAAAAAAAAAACGAAGTACACAATATCAGTGATACATATCTAGGTAACGCAAAGTCAGCCAAGAACCGATAAAACCGAGAGGACCACCACGAACCGTAAGGTGCACGCATGGAAAATGATCAGTCAGCGACCATTTGCCGCCAGTGCAGCACGAGGCAAACGAAAACGAAAATTATAATATAGTCACCGAACACTAAGTAAAAGTCGAAGCTAAAAGCAGGGTCGGGGCCAAACGCATAACAAAACAATACAAAACGCAACGCAAAAGCTGAGTCAACCGTTCACAGTCAAACTGAGTCAAAAAAGTTGAAAGTTCTCTAGAACAAGAATTAAAAGCAGACGTGATTAAAAAAAGACGTGTTTATAGTGGGCCTAGAAAACTGGACTCCTTGTCTGTAAGTAAAATAGAAGGCGTGCTGACGCACTTGTAGCCAAAGCTGGAGACAACTCCCCGGGTTGCTCCTTCTGCACTTACCCGGAAGAGACTGCCCAACACCTTCTGTGTGAATGCCCTGCCCTTGTCTCCGCAAGGACTATCATGGAGGCTGGCTACCGCTCCCTGGGCCTCCCCTGCACATCAGCGGACCACCTTCTCTTCCCCGGCTGTCATAATGCTGCCAAAGCCCTCCGGCACCTCCTCAACTTCCTGGAGGCCTCCGGCCTCTCTGGCCGCCCATAGGCCACAGGGGACTGCGTATGTCATTCGACATTATCATTGCGGCTGCGCGCCTACCCTTTCCTTTCAATCTTTTTTCCCCTCCCCTCCTCTTTCTATGACACGCCGGCAGTGGGCGTGGAGGCTTGTCCTCCAGGATAGTGTACTAGACAAGTATTCTAGTTCACTATATCCTCCAGTAAACAAGCCCGTGTCTCCCTCCTTTTCATCCTTCCCAACAATCACTGAAGAAGAAGAAGAATAAATGTGTTGGTAGTCAGCGCCCAGTCCTGTCCACTTCTGTTCGTCCCTGTTTTTTCGCGTTGCATTCTTTTACCATGTTAAAGGGTTCAGCCGTATCCATCCATCCATCCATCCATCCATCCATCCATTGCGGTGGCTCGTCGGGTCGGCGAAAACCGAGTGCCATCGCTAGTGCCCCGAGGCTGTTGGATCAGAAGCGTTTGCGGGTCGTTGGATCCGCTGGTCGCGTCAGGTGGCATGGGGCCAACCGAAAAATTTCCCTGTTCATCGGAAACCGACGGGTGTAGGCCTGCACATTCCAGCACGATGTGCTCGATGGTTTCTTCAGCGCCTCCGCAAAGTTCACATGTCGTGACATACCCTCCATGTACTTTGCCCCGCAGTTTTGCCGAGTCCGACAGTGCGTCTCTCAAAATTGGATGGCAAGCATGTCGTCTCTGCGGGATCAGCTGAAGTGATGGTGGAACGCTGGCGTTCAGTTGCCTTTATTGCTGTCTTTTTTCCGGCTTCGCGGCGCGTATTACACGCGTTGCGAATGTGGACGACTCACTCTTTTTGACGCGGATGTTGCACGGTCTACACGATGCACGGCACGAAAAAAGCTTGGTCGCCGCTTGCTGGCGGAGGCGTCGGCGCACGGTGAGATCAGCTTATGCAGTGCGACGACGCTAGCGTTTTCCCTCCGCGCCACAGCTTTGAGAAGACAGCAAACTGCGAGGACACGACTACCGCAACTTCGTGGCAAGTATGTTTCACGTTGTTTGTGACGAACGGCGCGAGTTTCCCGTACCGAACTCGAGACGCTGACAGAGGTGACGGCGTACTGGGAAGTTCGAGTGGCTAGTTCAGGAGAAACCTGTCCTTTTGCTGCGACGTGACCTCATGGCGTTGCTTCTGCTGCATGCTCAAGCTGTGCCGGCTACAGCGTTCGAGTGCGCGTTTGTGGACTTGCCCGCGCTTGCTCATGCTTTGAAATGCCCGCCTTTGTCCTCTGTGTATTTCTGTGCTTTGCAAATGCATGCTTCTCAGTTCATTCGATCTGCTTGGTCGGACTCAGCTGGAACGCGTGACTGCCGCAGGTGCTTAAACTTAGCAATTTTGAAGGTTGATTTTTTGCCATTTTGTTTTAGATTTATGGCGTTAAGTGCAATTTGGAAAAAAAAAAGTCATTTGATTGCACAATTCTAATATTGACTAATCGAGAAATATTAGCGATTTAAAGTGAGCGGTTACCTTTAACCACCACAATTTGTGCATTTATGTAAGTGTGCACCAGGGCAAAATTCTGGAGGCCCGTGTACTGTGCGATGTCTGTGCACGTTAAAGAGCGCCAGGTGGTCGAAATTTCCGGAGCCCTTCACTACAGCACGCCTCATAGCCTGAGTCGCTTAGGGACGTTAAACCCCCATAAACCAAGTGTGCATGCAAAGCATCGTGGAAGAGCTGGAGTGTACATTTTCCGCCAGTGGCACGGCTAGCTGAACGCAACGCGATATGTACTTGCCTTTACTTGTAAAAACTGCTTTTGTTTAGGATATTTTGTTCTGCCTTGGTTGTTATTTTGCAAATTAAAAAGAGAATTGAATGGTGCGTGGAAAGGTATGACCATGAGCAATTTTGTATACCAGCCCGTGAACCATGTGGCATATGAACACTGTAGATAAACTAATGATAACGAACTAGCGGAATGCGACTATTACGCTTCTCCAAACTTTACGCGAGTGAAGAAATGAAGGAAGCAGTCCCTTCAGCAGGAATTAATGAAGGCTGAGTAGGGGCAAGAACGGCTGACTGAAAGCCTCAAAACAGCACCCTGGTAGGGATGAGAGCTCGAAAATCTGACCGGTGCTGACAAGTCGGCTAAGCATCGGGCGGTTTGCTGTTTTTTTTTTTCATTTTTCCTTGCTCTTGTGTTCACCCTGTCCTTAATGATTAACACACGTAGCGGAATTCATAAAAACAGGAATGATGTCTACGCAATCTGCCGTACAGGGGAGTTCCTCCTGTCGGCCTCCTTGTCCCCTGGCCAACTGCTTTGAGTGCCTTTCCTGCGCAGGGGCGCCAGCAGCATTCCCGTTGAGCTGATGCCCGAAATGGTGGTCTCGTCAAGGACAACCCAGGGCTGTTTGTGCTGATATCCAGGCAGCCACTCGATATAACAAGATCATCACTGAGGAGCACCAGTTTGGGCGTTGCGAGCATATACCGATTGCCAGATCAGGTGTGCGTCAAAGCTGTGCCACATTTGCGTCGCTTCCGGTGAGTTCATTCTTTCCACCCTATCTTACCTACGCAGAGCGCCTTCCATGTTCGAGGTATCCCTGTCTACTGTACTTGACACTCCCGAACTACCCTGCAAGACAGGTGGCGGTGCTTTGTATCGCTGTATATATCCGGGCAGCTGACAACGTGCGGGTTCCGACTGAGCCTGTGACAGCCACTTTTGCCGGACGTCAGAAATCAAAGCACGGCCTCGTGAATTTTGCTTCGATCCAATAAATACTAGCCCTCTGCAGTGTAACGCTTGTTGGCACTTCGAACACAGCGCAGGTGCCTTCAAATCTCGCTTGCGTTGCTGCAACGTCGAGGACTGTCATCCTTAGGTGCTTGTCTTTGTGGAAAACGCATGCAGCAAATTAATAGAATTGCCCCTCACGGGCTTGAGAGTCCCAAATCATTGAGGTTACCGGCAGGGATTCAACGTCCGTGATGAGAGGCTGTTGGAGTTGGCATACGGCTACGCAGGAGCAACAGCCCGTCACGGTGTCGTGCAAGAATCGACGGTTTCCCAGGTGACTGCGGCTGCTGTTGAAGCATCCGTGGCAACGGTTGTAGAGCGTCTGTGAGTGCCTGTATATTGTTACTGAAGTTCAGGTGTCGCATGTTATGCAGGCTGTTACTGCACCCATCATGGCGCCTACGCCTTCTCTTCATGCCAAGCCTACAAACCCTTAATGGTTCATCCCTGAGAACGACCTACGACTTAATCCCCATTAGCCTAAAGGGAGCTTTGGTTTTATTGACAGCGTTGGTGCTCATGAAATTTGATACGCGGATTCTCAAACGCAGCGTGTTCCCTACTTCCCATCCGTATTCTCTGCGTCCCCGGACCGAAGCCAAGAAGTATCCAGCAGCTTGGTATCAAAGCCAAGCAGAGCATTTTGGTGGAAACCACTGAACAGCACTAACAGACGGGATGGAAGAGAAGAATGCAGACATATGCGCTGTTCTCGCATGTTGATGGAAACGACCAGCCGAATCAACCATGCAGCTTGACTATATAAGCCCTGCTTCTAGAACAGTGTTTTGCATCATGCAGTTGCTGCTGCCAGGCTCTCACAGCCATAGGCTCCTTGAGACTACTGCCGTCAAATTCTCTTTCCTTTTATTCAGCTTCACCAGATTTAGATTGCCGGTTGTCGATGTTAACTTTGGATATAAAAAGTTTACAGCAAAAGAGGCTACAGCCAAAGAGCCGTTTCACACGAAGTTACCGGTTATTCCATCCAGATGTCCAGTCAAGAAGAGGAGGTTGGCTCATTGTTGTTTCTTCCAGATTAGTCACATGGTTGGTTTATATTTAGTTAATGGGCCATGAGTGTAAGATTCCAACATAGATTTTATTATCCTTTTGCGCTGTCCATTTGCAATACAGATAGAGAGAGAGATAGAAGGGAATCTTAATGAGAGGAAAGGAGGAGAGGTTGGCCGGTGGTAACATGACCCTGGCCTGCTACTCCACACTGGGGAAAGAGGAAGGGGAGGAAAGGGAAAGAATGAATGAAGGTTAATGATGGCATAATACAACGAGTTTCATGAGGTGATGTCCACACACACACACCTGGCTGACACTCGCATTGCGATGAGTAGGCGCACGTGAAATTAATGTCTTGAACACACACTGACGCATGTCATTAGCACATAATGGAGTAGAGACTCCATGAAAACACAAATGTGCATACTCACACATGATGTCAGAGCTGTCGCTGTGTATGCACTAAAGCGGTACGCTGTGTAAGCCGTGTAGGCAGTGCACGTGCGGTCGCAGACGGGTATCCAGGCCTGTTTCACATAAAAACCTGAGCACGGCCTTCGTCACACATCACCCATCAGCACGTTTCCTCCTGGCACCTTCAAAGAGTTTTTTCAGGGAGAGGGCGAGAGTCTTGTTGTCTCACGGTCGCTTCAAGTGTTCTCATCAGTGTAGTTCGGGCACTCGCAAAGAAGGTGTCTAGTAGTCTCTGGAGTGTGGCACTGTACGCAATTTGGATTAGTTTCTATACTGATCTTGGTGAATGCAGTGTTTGGTGTAGGTAACGCCAAGCCATAACCGGTGAAATAAAGTCCCTTCACATCACATTACCCTAGATGACAGATGAAATCGTGAGCAGGCGTCAAGCTT